>JABUQX010010424.1:0-7500 GCA_015478945.1 Trachelipus rathkii
TCAATTAAATGTACCACACAAACCAATTCCGAACATTACAAATACCATATATTTCAAAAAACATTCAACTTTCCCCTACCTCAAGTCAACAACTTACTTCTTACCTCCTATTGGCTTGATGAGACTTATGATACTGGAGATCACCACCTCGTACGTACGGCTCAAAGCCCCAAAAAAAACTTTAAACGTAGGATATATTACTACCTTATACATATATAAATGTATAGTATAGTAATATATAGTATAGTATATATATATTATATATATATTTAAGTTATATATATTATTATATTATAATATTAATATATTAATTAGCTATATATATATATTAATAATATATATTAATTAATAATATACTATATATATATATATTAATAAAAGAATATGATATTACTATAATACCTTACATTTATCCTTCTATCACACGTATTCACAATAATTAAATGTAATTTCACATAGTATATATGATAGGTATTTTCAGTCCTTGGCTTATTTTTACCGTTTATAAGCAAATCTTTTTGTACTCAAATAATCTATATTATAATATCTTTAACGGATGAATATCATTTTTACAATATAAGCTTAAAAGTATCAATATAATATACATATATAGCAAGTATGAACTAAACGTCTTGAGTATATCGGGACTTATATGAGGGACGAAACGTAAATAAGATATTTTAAATTATTAGAACCTATAATACCTTATCTAGTGTGGAGAAATGTAATATATAATATTGTTTTAGATAAAAAGTTTTTACTGCAAAAGATATACAATAAATAATATTAATCTTTAAACAGGCACAATATTCTAATTTCGTAAGATATATATTATTCAATTAGCAAGGCTTTTGTTATATATATATTAAATATAGTAATATATTGTTTATATTGGGTCTTAAAAGGTTTGACTGCCCATTATAATATAAAAATTTATAACTTCTACTAAAGAATATCATTATAGATTGAAATAGCCATTCTTGCTCTATACCCTAAAATCTCTAAGTGTTCGATCGATAGTATTGTGTTGTTAATAATAGTTTAAGTACTCTTGATTGTATATGAATGTCGCTTCATGGGTCGGTTCGGTGCAGAATATTTGATATATAAAATGATAAATAATAAATTAAAACTTTTTACTTGAAGTATGTTTTTGTAGTCAAACTTAGGCCTATTTAATTTACTGTTCTGACATACAGGCCTTTAATCTAGTATTTTTATTATATATTAGATGGTAGTAAGAATTGCACAATTAATTGTGGAATTAATATTCATATTCTATGCTCAGATATATAGTCTTTAAGATATATAGCTCATTAATTCTTTAGTTGAGTCTAGTTTTTGTGTAAAAGATTATTCCATAATATTATTTTTTTGTGAGCAACATTACTATATATATATATACAATATTTAGTTCGTGATAAGGTTTTTCTAATGAATACTTCTCTAATTATATTAACTAAGTTTACCACTAGTGAATGATTAATATCAAACTTAATACGGTGGCCACATCCATACTTCAGAATTGAGCTATGATATATTATATTATTATTTAACTCCATGATTATTTCTTAATCTCTCTTATCTCAACACCAATTGTGGTTTCCACAGTAGTCCACACTATTGATTCGATCATGTTAAAAAAAGAGAAAAATGTAAATGTTATCTTTATCAATAGGAGAAAATCAAAATTTATCTCAAAATTTCCCTGTGTCTGTCTCTTCATTTTTCATGAACTTCATCTTATCTAGCAACCCTGATTGATATCTTTCAGACTTCAGTTCATTTTTTTGCCCCGATATTTAATGCGGTTTGTGAAATTTGTGAGTCTGTGACTGTGCCATATATGTGACTTTTTTATTGCTAGGGCTGAACGCCTACGTGCTCCTGGCGTGATACATAACATAAGTCGCAATCGGTTCTGATGTGTTATTCAAGGTCCATATTTTTTATACATTTACAAGAATGATTTAAGATAGATTTTATGAGTATAATATGGTCCTAGAAACGATATATGAAGCTATCAGTCTCACATTGAGTTTTGTTTTTAAAAATCACAAGTAGGAAGTGCATCTTTAAGCACGTATGCTTGTAGTACTTGAATATGGATGGTCGAGAAAGCGTATATGAGCGAGCGCCGTCGGAGATAACTCACATACGGTTGTGTTTTGACGTAAAGAGTATATAAGCAAAAGAGAAAATGGACGCAATAGTGTATGAGAAAGAAGATATGAGATTATTATTACTAAGACCAAACCACGTAAACGCATCATTGCTGTTAATCAGCCGCAAAGACACAAAGATGAAAATCATGATCGTTTGTAAAGGGAGTGCGGGATAGAACACTCGCAGATAAATGTGTCAAAAGATTCAGTGAATAATGATACCCGGATCCTGAGTACTTAACGCGAAATGGTTTCCGTGAGCACTATATGACATCGAGACTTACTCTCTAACGTTATAACTTAAAGGATTGAGCCTGACTGTGAGGTAGAGAAAATATATGACGCTTCAGCTAGATATAGGTGATGAAATCTTTAATTCTTTGTTTTGCAGGCCGGCAATATAGTTCGCTATACACGATAAGCATCTAGGCTAAGAACACACTGAATAATCTTCTTATAACGTTTGAGCAACGCCGCGAACATGCATTCACCTAGTTCTATATATATTCTATATTAGAAGGGCTCTCATGTTAGGGAACGGAAAAACCGCTGCACTACTACTTGTCAAAATATCACGGGACTTGATATCAATAATCTCATGTACACGCTGATAAGATTATCTCTATGATTCTAGAGGAGAATTTTTTTAAATTAACACCAGAAATAAGCAAGAGTTATGCATTTTGAGAGCGAACGTCCCTTCTCGTTGCTACCACGAAAACATATTTGAGGATAATGGAGATCGAGCTGCTGAAGACACGATGCATCTTTATAGAATGTATAAATGTGTTAGGAAGCTGGAATCCTAAAACAGTTAAGAAAGCCAAATGAGATCTTTACCTGTCTTTCCTGTAAACTTGTCCTTTCTCAACTGTTTGACATGACTTTATTTGCGAGGCTGTTGCTCTTGATAGACATTACTCTAGTTGTATATATCAAGACAGAGGACTTTTTATATCGAGTGTTGAGGAAGCATGCGATATGATCAGAAAGTTTGAACTAAGAACGATGAAGATATACTGGCTCGCTTTGGCCCACTACGGGAGATTTGACTCATGTTGAGAGAATAGCTGGAAAGATGATGTAACTTAAGTATATGTATAAGAAGCAATCGTAGAGGTCATAACAAGTTTCTGCTAATACTGCAGTCTCTCTCATGAGAGAATTAGAAGAAGAAGTAAATATTGGAGAAATGTACTACAAAGAGTTATTGCTGTTACTAAGAAACTTTCCTCACGGGGGGTTATCATTGCGGGGCGATGATGAAATAGCTGGCTCTGTTCGAAAATGGAAATTTATGATGTGTCTGGAACTTATTACAGAATTTTGACCCTTTCTTACAAAATCACCTATCTCAATGTCAAAAATTCTGGCTAAGGAAGCACTTCTTATTTATCCATAGCACTTACGAAGAAACTTATCCAATTATGGCTAGAAAGGTAATGCAGTGAAATAGTGAAAGAAAATTTATTCTCTCATTATTAGCTTTATTATTTGTTTGAAAAAATTTTTCCACTCCAGACATTACTCATAAAGATAAGCTGAGCTTTATGCCAATCATGATATGGGTATGGCACATGAAGGTCGCCCCCAAACGAACCGCTTTTTAGATTTATCTAAAATCCTGGGCATCACAGGTAAGGAAAACTAGGCGAACAGTGATGAGTTTTCTCGAAAGGCAATGAATTAGACATAAGCAGTTGCGGGGTCAAACGATGATCAAATGCTGCTAAATATCGTGCAAGGAATGATCCATTGCCGGCCTGCAAACAAGAACTTAAAGATTGTCAACATTTAGCATATTTCATACCATGTTTCAGCTCAATTCGCGCTGTAATTAAGCTGGGATCTAGCGCATCGCACATGTTGTAAACCAGGCGGTTTCTCTTTTTTTGCTTTGCTTCAGAATGTTTATAATTTTTTCTCGGGTCTCTACGCATCGTTGGGGTATCCTAGAATCTTTCTTCAAAGAATATACTGTCAAAAAACTATGTGGGACAAGGTGGTCAGGCTCGAGCAAGAAAGCTTGGTAAAAGTCTAACCAAAGGTTTGGAAGCTATTGTTAAGGCTTTTAAACTCTATATCTGAAGATAAAATGAGAGACCAGTCATTCAGCAAGAGGCTAAGGGAAATTTGAGAAAAAATTGAGTCCCTATGAAATACTCTTTATGCCTGTAATATGGGAAGCAATACTTGAAAGATTTGATTCTGTAAATAAAAAATTGCAATCTGAAGATATGGATGTGGCCACGCCGTTATTAATTTGTATAACTCTCTGTCTTACTTACTTAATCGCGTTAAATGTTCATCAGAAACCTACGAAAATTGTGTGTGCCAAAGAAAAAGTGAAAATCTTTACACAAAAATGATCATCGTTAGAATGTTTCTGAACTCAGAGAAGAGCAATAAAAGAAGCCTTCTAGCATAATCCTTCATCCACCAAGCTTCAAGCTTCATACTAGATAAGCTGTCAACAGAATTAAATAGGGCGAAGTTTTGCATGCAGCGAATTTTCAGAAAAGTTTTTAATTCTTATCAAATCTCACCGAAACGACCCAGACGACATTCATAAAACGTCAGCTAAATTATTACAAAAAAATCTATCGATCCGACTTCGCAGTTTTTATTATAATATCCACTTTGTCGAGCACCACTTCTTTTCTAAATATTACCTCTTGCTCATATGAGAAATTTAATTTCTTGGGTGCTCCTCCAGCAAACTTTACCCTGTTCCCCAATGTATATATCCTCAATTTTCAGCCATAGGTGGATGTTGGACATGATATCTGTTCTCATGATTCTAATTTGGAGTTTGCTGAATTTTCTACTATATGGATTAGCGGCCACTTTGCGTAACTAGGGAGTTTTTCTAACGGTGGTGTGTAGATGGTCATTGCCCCTTTGTCTGAAAATTCCAGTAGGTCTGTTATAATTTTTTATTGACTAAATTTTTGGGAAGGGATAATTGCCGATATGTGGGGTCATAATTTGAGTTGAGAAAGGAAGGAAGTGTTAGGAAAAGAGTTAGTAAGGATGTCGAGGCGAGGAGGGAGCGCGATATAAGGGTAGATAGGAAAAGTGATTCACCTAGGAAGGAAGATGAGAGGGAAAATGATAAAGTAGTTGATAATAGATCTGCAGATGAATGAAAAGTTGTAGAAAATAGAAATAATAAGATAAAGATCTCGAAAGTCAGTCAGCCTGGACCTGCAGTAGCAGTTTCGACTGTCCTCCAGATGTGGAAGTTGATCAGAAGGGCCAATGGAATGTTGAGTTTTCTAAATGAAGACTGATACATTGGAGACTCTATGATACGATTACCTAGATAGGACTTTTTCAAAAATAAGGATTAAAAGGAAACGATGAGAATATGTTTATCCAGGTATCGTGATAGATAGATAGAGAGATTGACTCTACAAGTTGATTCAACATGTGTATTGACATGCGTGGTAAAATGATAAGGATATAGAAGTCAGAAGAACTAATAGCAGATTATTATGGAGGTTGATTCAAAATATAAGCTAGTGAAGAAGGTATGATTTCTGGGATTTCCTTAGTTAGGTGCAGTCAGGAATTGGGGGAGTAGGGCTTTAGTGTAAATGAAAGGGTTAGGAAATAGTTCTTCAGAAATATAGTTTTTGGATTTGTGAGAGAATCTGGATAACTGATTCTTTTGCAGTAGACGAGTTCACTTGATCCGTAAAGGGTTTGGCTTTCAGTACCATTTTGCAAGACTGTTTATCATACAAACTAGTAAACGTTGGCGGGTGATGAGCTAAATTGATACAAATATACAGCAATGTAACTGTATAGTGGTGAGATAAATAAGCACTAAGTGTTGTTATAGGTTCAAATAATGATGATAGCAATAAAATTAACAGAATTTCGAATATCAATGCTTCTATACAAATACATAGCCTTAGAAATATTATTGATCAGCTAACTAGTTAACATTAAGAAATCTTAACTTAATTTGCATAATTGAAGCATGGGTTAATTAAGAATTATATGATCCTTCCTTTCAGGAATATGAATGATGGATATTCACTTTATTTATATACCAGCATAGAGGAAAGAATAGTGGGGGTGGCACTTTATGTTAAAAGTAATATTCACAATCTGTATTAATGACTGTCTTTAAAACTAATCATGATCTTGAAATCTTGTGTGGTTTATATCCCTAGAATCCTAAAGAATACGGGCATTTCTATAGACTCTTGCCAGAGTTAAAGAATTAACGGCTGAGTTGGTTGAAAGAATTGAGACAGGCATTCACATTAAAGAAAAAGTTATAGTCTAAATGGGTGATTTAATTTTCCTGCATCAATGGGATCTTGTCTCATATGGACCATGAGTCAAAGTTTCTGTATCCATAAATTGGTATAACTTAGATACTTTGAGCCAGATGGTCCATTAACCTACAAGACACAATCACTGTTTGATTAAATATAAAATAACAATGAAAGAAATAATGAAGTTAGAGTTTAGGAGAATTTTGGACTTAGTGACCATAAATAATTAGATTTAATAGATGTCATTTTGATACCGGATCTAATTAATAAGGAAAAGACTTTTGATTTCCGAAATGCGATTTTACCAAATTTGATTCATGTTAGCTATAACTGACTGGATAAAGCGTTTAAAGAAAAAACTTGTTTTATTCATTGGGACCATTTTAACCATTTCTAATGATATATTCAGTTCTGTGTGTTTTAAAGATAAATCCCATTAGGTGGTGAAGAGAAAACCTGTTTGGTGGAATAGAGAGATTATGAGAGAAATCAATGAACAAGCAATAGATGTTTAAAATTATTCAAGTAGTAAATATGAGGTTGATTTTAGAAATATTATAGGATAAAATTAGAAATGGACACTTAACCAGTCAATAAAAAAGGCTACTTAACGCAGTCAATAAATAAATGCAAGAGAGAGAGGCAATCAATTAATTAGCAAGGAATAACAGTAATACAAGGACCTGAGAATTTTTTAAGCTTTATTAAATTAAAAGTAAGAAAGAGCAAAGGTCTAATTAAATGATCGAAAATTTATAGTTTCAGATAAGGAGTTGGTCAACATTTCAATGCTTATTTTGTTTCAACTTCTGAGGAATAATTAGATATAGTCTTGAAGACTAATTATTTTCGTGTATGCAGTAACATATTATATTTACAGAATTGAAATTGAGGGGGTGAAAAAACAAGATATAAAACCTTTACTGACCATATTTGATCTTAAATAAAGCTGCACGGCCTGATGGTAATTCGGTAGAATTTGAAGGAATTAGTTACCAGCATTGGCAAGGATGAATTAATTTTTAAGTGACTGTAACCATCGT
>JABUQX010010424.1:12500-27500 GCA_015478945.1 Trachelipus rathkii
ATAAAGAGTAAGGTTATGTGTGATGAGGATAGCCTCATGTGTGAAGTTATGTTAGTGTGATCACTGGAAAAAGTGTCTAGTTTAAATATTTATTTATGTGTTGGATGAGAAGGAATGGATAATGCAGAGTGTAGTAGGAAAGTTGTGAATGCAGGAAGGGGCTGTGCAATTAAAATCGGTTGGTGAATGTAATAGGAACAAGTCTGGAGGTGCAAGGGGTTTGCATGAGTAATGTTGTTACCTTTTATTGTATAGTATGACATGTTTTGGAATAAGAAAGTATATGATCTATAGTTCAATGTGTCAGTGACAATCTTAAAGGCCATCTAGGGTGAGAAGAGTTGATAAAATGAATAATGAACGTATTAGAGAGTTGTGTGTTGTCAAAGAAAGGTAAACGAGAAATAAAATGAAGTAGTTTATGGTTTGGTCATGGGAAATATGATAGTCGTTGGTTAAAGCGATGTAATAGTGTGAAGTGTGTTTGGAACCGACCGGCTGGAACCGAAGAAAAAGTGGATTGAGTCAGTAAAGGAATTTGAGGAAGATTTGAAGTTTGGCATAGCGAAAAAAGGTCATGAGAGAAGAGACTGGCGGTGGTGTTGTACATGGTATGGTTGGCCCACCTGGCCCAGGGTGAACCCTACACTGACGATTTACCATAGTGAGCGTCCGTCGCTGTCCGGGAAGCTCTAGGTGATTTTTCTGATTGCGACGAGTCTTACTAATTAATGGTACATTAGGGGCGGTAAGGCTGGGCTTCTTTTCGACTTTGTCATATTCTTTTTGCTTTTTCTTTCGATGCTTGTCCTGCACCTACTCCCAGTCTTGGAACAAAAAGGAAGATGAAGAAAGAAATATACTATATATATTATATATATAATTATATAATTATATATATATATTTAATATATAATAAGTATTATATATTATATATAATAAATATATTATATATATATATATATATATATATAAATATATAAATATATATATATATATTATATATATATTTACCATCTCCAATCACTGTCCAGAAAAAAACAAATTAACCTCGCCCGGAGCAGATCCCACCACCCAAATCCTATGCAATATAAATTCAGATCAAACTTGACAACGTTATATCCCCATCTGCAATTAGATGTCGTTATCCCAGACACAATCGAGCAACTTCCTTCTAAGAGTGCCCGCCCTCGACATCGCCCCCGTACCACCTTTCGCTGTAACTTTTCCTTTCTCGACTCTGTGAACGTCCACACGCCAGTAGCCGCTTTCTGGAGCTAGTGTGGCCCTCCAGTAAGGTGGCCTAGGTAAGAAATATTATATATATATAATATATATATATATTATAGATATATATATATATATATAATATAATATATATTTATTATATCCTATTAATTTAACATGGCAAAAAACGTTCCATTAATTCGTATCGATTGTTTAATGATGTAGGACATCCATATTTTGAAACTACCATCCTTTTGCCATTACGGTCCGGCCACATTTGATTTCCTATATTCTATTACGTATTTTTATTAATATACTTATTTTTACTTTTGCTTTTTATCTTATCATATTAAAAATAAACAGCCCGAAAACCCGTAAGGTTTTAACTACAATTTTTTGTCATCATGAGTTTTTCGCATGGTTCACGGGCCGAGCGACGCGAGCCCCTGCGCGTTGCGTAAACATGAAACAATATCCCTTCCCGCCATTTTGTATCTTTATGCTGTATATATATATTATATAATATATAATTATATATAATATAATATATATATAATATTATATATATATATATATATATATTATACATATATATATAAATTAATAATATATATATATATATATATATATATATAATACCTGTATATATAATACCCGTAAACCTGTATGCCCACCTCAATTGGAGGGCACACTGCTTCCAGGAAGCCTGCCGCCTGGGCGGTTCCACAGGTCAAGGAAAGAAGTTTTAGTAGAAATCGTCGGCGGGCGTCGAGAGCAGCCGGACACCTCAAGAAGGAGTGCTCTCACTTGTTCATGGGCATGTGACATCTAGTGCAAGTGGGGGAGTACTGTTGTCTATGTCTTGAATCTGTTATTTATATGCACGAGCCTCGGGTGGTGTACCTGCTCTGCCTCCGAGCGAGGTCGATTTGGGCCCTCTTAAACATGGACAGCTTCTTCTCTAGGGGAGAGTTTTGGGGCGGGGTGTTTAGTAAATTGTTTTATTTGGGTGGTTAGCGTTGTTAGTGTGTATGATATGTGATATCCATGACCTTACCTGGGTAGGGGGAGGAGGATTATTGTCTGTGTTTGTAATTCGAATTGAGCTGGTGAAGAAGGGGGGGATTTTAGTCTTTGTCAGGGGGGGGTTGGAGAGAATTTGGTGGACAAGGGTGGATGGATTACGTGTTTTCTGAATAGATGAGTCCCCCACCAATATCCAACGTGTGTGGAAATGGGGAGGATGGAAGCTTAATCGTGTAAATGTTGGATTGGGGGTGGGGGGGGGGGGTGGTGGGTTTTGTGCATGCCTGTGATAATTTTGAGGCTGTATTTTGAGAGATTTGTAATTTATTTTGTGTTCGATTTTGAGAGTGTTGGAAACCATGCTGGTGAGCATAGTTTATATTTTTTCTGAGGAGTTGTTTGTAAGTATGGTGAGTGGTGTTCCTGTGCTGAAGTTGTGTTTGAGCGAGGTTCGAGGTGTTTATTCTCGTGGTTTGAGGAAAGTGATTTGGTCGATTTGGGGGGAAAACGTCTATGTGTGTGTCATAGTAATTCCTATCATTTTCTGGGGTTGTTAATGCGAAGGGTTTGCTTGTTCCAGGGTATTAATCTGGATGGAGGGAGATTGTGACGATCAGTGGTTAAAAGGTGTGGATATTTAAGGTATGCTTCCATTCTGTGAGCTTAAAACCAATTTTTCTAATAGATGTAAATATTCTTGTGTATGTTGTGGCTGTGTTTACTCTGGGTGTTGGGAAATAAGGCTGATGTCGTTCTGCGTAAGTAATAAGTTTAGTGGATTGGTGGGTTGGGGTAGGTAAATCTGCTGTGAAAAAGTTGAAACCAAAAATGAGGCGCCCTGTGTGATCGTCCACTTTGTAAATTTTGATCGAATGGAAGGTTGTTTTGTATATAGACCTTACTGAAACGCGTTGGTCGACGAATGGAGAGCCATTTTGTCCATATTTTCTAGGGGGGAGTGGAGGATTTTTTGAATAAGGATTGCGGTGAGTATAGATCTATGAAGGGGATTGGTTGAAGCCATTAATGATGTGTTTGTGGAGGAGTGAGGGCTGTAGCTTGTAGAGTGGTTACTTTGAATCCGTGTTGTAATCGGGAGAGTAATGGGGTGGAAATATTTTGTTTAGTATTAATTTCTCTAGCATTTTACTAATGGAGCAAAGCAGAGAGATTGGGCGGTTAGGCTGAGGGAGCTTGGGGGTCTTTTTTGGTTTGAGTTTTGAATTATGAATGCTTGCTTCCAGATTGGGCTATGATTGAGCTGCCCATGATTTGTTAAAGATTTCTGTGATTAGGAGAATAGTTTTTTCTCCAAAAGGCTGTTTAATGTAGTTGGAATATTGTGAGTCTGGAACGTCGCTGTGAATTTTTGATGGGTTACTGCTTCTATTGTCATGTTGGTTGTGAATGGAGGTGGGCGGTACATCCCTAGTGTATATATATATATATATATATATATACATATATATATATATTAATATATATATAGTATATATATAATATATAATATATATATATATATTAAATATATACACACACACACACACACACACACACACACACACACACACACACACACACACACAATTAACCCCTATTTTATTCACTGATGAAATCATAAATTACATTAATTTAATACATTTTATTTAAAATATGACAAATTATAACTATATATTCTCATTTGAATCCTCCTAGCTTTCGTGGGGTATCCCTCCACCTCTTTCAGGGGTTTCCAAAGAGAGAATGTGATTGTTTCAGGCTGTTGATATTGTTAACTTTGTAGCGGTTGGTTTTGATATTCAGCATTGCCATGTCATTCCAGTTTCTTTAAAATTCTTCTGCAGAAGTGGACATTTTTAGACTTTCGTTAATTGTTTCATCTATAGTATAATTACCTCTGTCTCGGATAAAGTTATCTGTATTCTTTATAATATAAGCTTCATAAAATTTTCTATATTTATGATTGTTTATCATTTGCATTTTCTGGTTATTTTCAATATTGATGGGATGGCTTTTGTTCGTTTGATGTATTACTAGGGGAGAGTTACTATTATAAGTGCGTAAATCGTATTTGTGCTGATATATCCTTCTGTTAAAGTCTATCGTTTCACCTATATATTTGTCGCTACATGATTTACATGGAATGGCGTAGATTGCTGCGTTGTTGTTATTGTTGATTTTGGGTTTTAATAGTTTATTAAGAGTATTGTATTTTATTACGTTTAGGTTTTGTGTTTTGTAATTTATATATGTATTGATTGTTAATGTATATTTATGTTTATTAAAGATATCATAGTTTGTGTTTGTATTATTTTCCTAATTTGTAAAGATTTGTTTCGCTTTATTTAGACTCTGATTAATGATATTTTTTGGGTATTTTAATTTGATGAACGTATCTTTTATGTTTTTAATTTCTGTTTCAGTTGTTTGTTCACTTGCATACGGTAAGTCACGTAGTGCTCAGTAACTAATGACACCTCTTTTTATATGTATTTTAATGCGTAGAATATCCAGTGTTGTAATTTAGATTATGGTTGCTTTTCTATAACTGAGAAAATTAGGTTTATTAGATTGTTCCCAGTTATTAATACATCAAGAATAAGAGCTATTTTTTATTAACCGAGTTTCATAGTAAAATTTATAGAGGTGTTATATTTATTTATAATAATTGAATGGAAGGGTTTCAATTTAAAGTTTTGGGAAATATGAAAAGAATGTCGTCGACATAACGCAGCCATAAGCAGTTAGAGAAACTTGTGTATTTAAATATGTATTTTCTTTCTATAAGCTAGAGAAATATGCAACTTAGTATTGGAGAAGTGGTGACCCATACTTATTTCCTGACTTTTGTAACAGCATTCCTGGGCCACATAATTTCAAACAAGAGTCTAAAACCTTTACAAAAGAATATTAAAGGTATTATGAATTGGAATTTGTTGGGAGACTATGTTATTCTTCAACAGCGTTTATGCTTCATTTACCGTGAATATTGTGAAAAGAGACACAATCATCGAATACTGAGATGTTGTGTCTTGAATTTGTTGCTTCTTGTTTGTTTGAGATGTGTGAAATTTAAAGTGGGTGAAATGTTACCTAATAGTGGTTTCATCAGTTGCTTGGCGATCCATTTTGAGACTATATATTTAGAAATAACCTTAACCTTAAAAATAACAATAACCTTAAATAAACATAAATATCAATAGCAATCAATACAATATATAAATTAAAAACAAAAGCAAACGTAACTAACATACAATCAAATCTAATAAACTATTAAACACCCAAAATCACAATAACAACAACGCAGAACTAACTACGCCATTTCCATGTATAACTCATGTACCGACAAATATATAGGTGAAACGATAGACTTTTAACAGAAGGATATATCAGCACAAATCTGCATTTCATGCAACTTATAATATGAACTCTCTCCTAGTATTTAACAGAAAACAATACATTGCCGTACGCATCAGTTTCCCAGAAAATGCAAATGAATAAACAATCATAAATATAGAAAATTTTATGAAGCTTATATTATAAAGAATACAGATAACTTTATCCGAGACAGAGGTAATTATACTATAGATGAAACAATTAACGAAAGTCTAAAAATGTCCACTTCATGCAGAAGAATTTTAAAGAAACTGGAATGACATGGCAATGCTGAATATCAAAACCAACCGCTACAAAGTTAACAATATCAACAGCCTGAAACAATCAGCATTCTCTTCTTTGAAACCCCGAAAGAGGTAAGGACATACCCCACGAAAGCTAGGTAGGATTTCAAATGAGAATATATAGTTATAATTTTTTTTATTTTATAATAAAATGTATAAAGTTAACCATTACGTTTATATGATTTCATCAGTGAATAAAATAGGGGTTAATTGTATTTTATCATACATATATAAAGTGTGAATTGAAAATATAAGCAAAGGCTACTGTAAAAATGAATATATAATTACCGTATATATATATATTCACATTCTTCACACACTCATCCACAAGGCATATTTCTAACCACCATTTATCCACAAATCATATACATGATTAAAGTACACACCCCCACTTCTAGATAACACCTTAAACATCCCTACTACTGACTCATTCCTTGTGGTCCGGGGGAGAAGGAAAATCTCTTTCCCACATCGTATCTAACTAGCGTGTCGAAATCGATCTAGGGGCGGTGGTCGTTGGGTTGGTCTTGCCCAATACCACCTATCTCATTGCTGGAATGCCTGATGCATGCCTCGGGATGGTCGTGATCGCCGTAAACTGACCGCTTCTATCTTTCGCGAAATTGTATGAATCGTATGGTTACAGGAATGTCAGAGAATAAATGTTGAGGAGAAGAGAGAGAGGCTTGATGATGTATTTTAAGAACGGGCAAATTTGATGCTCCGTGACTGATACAACGATGAAAGGAAAAGTGAACTTAAGTGGTTGAATGCTGAAATGTGTGCGTGCTGGGTGGAAGAGATATAGAGAGGGAAGAGCAGGAGTTCAATTTTGGTATGAGTGACCTGTAGAAGCTAGTGTAGACTTTGTTTTGTTGGAGCCTAGAAATTCTAAAGGGTCTAAAGTAAATATTCTAACAGGTCAAAATAGGTAAAGAGTTGAACGTAATGTAAAAATTGGAAAAACGTTGAAGAGAGTACGATTTTCTTTTGGCTTAATTGAATGATGTTCGGATGGGGTGAGTAGCGATTTTCAGATTGATAGGTTGGGGCGCCTCGAATGTTGGATAGGTGATCAAAAAAGGCATGGTATACAACAGGTGGTTTTGGGGTGGGGGAGAAAATGAGAATGTAGGAAGGTGATTGATTTATGTGAAGAGAGAGGTAGTGTGTAAGTAATACTTTCTTAAACACAAGAGTATCATTTATAATACAGAGTTGGTGTAAGTAGAGATGTATCGAAGTGAAAAGTATATGATTGATTTTGCTGTGAAGAAAGAGATGTTGAAGAATGTGTGGTATGTTAAATCAGTGAGGTTTAAGGAATGGGATTACTGGATCATTAATTTGCTTCTATGTAAAATTGTTAGTGGGGCTTGGAGAGAGGAAGGTGATCCGAAAGGAAGTAGGTAAAATTCAGAGTGAGAAGTTAAGTGAGCAAGAGAATAAGGATAAGTATGTAATAGCGCTCGCTAGTAAATCGGTTGAATGTGTAACAAGTTGATACTGAACAATCTGGGGGCAAATCGAGGAAGCAATTTGTTAGTAAATAATCTTAGTGTTGTGGAGGCTAAAGTAGGAAAGTAAGAATGTTAACACGAATGGTGAAATGAAGAGGTGAGAAAGCGGTTAAACGAAAAAAAGAAGCGTGGTGGAATTACTAAAAGCAAATGATGAAGATCCAAAAGAAAGATGCTTGAAATTATATAACGGAGAAAAAAACAATACTAAAAGGTGTATACGTAGAGAAAACAAGAGGTAACTAATCAGTTTTGGAAGGAATGATGAATGAGACATACAAGGAACTAGGAAGCTCCTTCCGGAAGGAAGCGCGAAGGTTAAGAATGAGAATAAGGGCGGATACTGCTTAGAATAATGAATAGGATGCGTGCTTTTTGTAACACTGATGAAATATGGAATGTGGAGGAGTGTGGAAGAACACTTTGAAAATCTGCACAATATTAACACTAATGATGAGGTTTTAGTGAATGTGTGTGGTTTTTGATGGTGCAAAAGGAATAGGTATTTTGGGCTGAGGTTAGTTAGTAAGGAGAGTAATCTGGGCTTAGGGTACGAACAAGTTGAAGAATGGTAAATCTGCAGGTATATAGATGAAAATAAAACTAGTGAAATGATCAAGAACGGTAGCGAGATGGTGATTGATTGGGATTTGAAGTGTTAATGAAAGCTGTTATGGAGGGTATCAGTTCCAAGGATTTGGAGTAGACGGTAATAGTACCCTTGTATAAGGGTAAGGGGAAAAGGGAAACTGTAATAAATAGAATAAAGTTTATTGAGTGCTGTAAAGGAAGGTTATATGCCTGGTATTTGTCGACAAGAGTGCGTCGAGTGACGACGAACGAATTGGTGAAGAACAAGGTCTGCGTTAGGAGTGGTAGAGGATGTGTGGATCAAATCTTCATTGAAAACAAATGATTGAGAAAAATGAGGGAAAGCAAAATAAATTATATAAATATTTTATGGATTTACAACAGGCGTCTGATAGAATTACATACGCGGAAGCCTTATGAAGGTATTAGTGATCATATGGTGTTGGTGGTTAGCTTCTGAACTGGAAATTCAAAAAGTATCTAGACGAAGTGAAGCGTGTTCATAATAATTGGTTCAATGTGATTTGGTTTAGGATTATACGGAGTGAGACAGGTTGTTATGTCTCCTTGTTATCCAATGGGTATAGGATTGGGTTATGTAAAAATTCGAGGTGGGTAAAATGCAGAAATGTTAGACATGATGGAGAATGGATAGAGAGTGAGGTGCCCTACCTATTGTAGTGCGATGATTGTTCTGTTGGCGATCTAACAGAGTTGAAGAGGATTGGTTGGAGAGATTTGGCAGGTATTAAAAGGAGGTTGAAAGTAAACGTAGATAAAAGACAGGTAATGGTTGTGAGTGAGCGTCCTCAGTAATATTGTTAACTGCTGAGCAGCTGGAGCAATGCGAGTTTAAATATTTAGGGATTTGTTGGACGAAAAGGGAACGGATGATGAGAGTGTAGTAGGAAAGTTGTGCCTGGTGCAATTAAATCCTGTGCAATTAAGTCGTTGTGAGTGTAAAGGGACTAAGTCTTGAGTGCGCGCTAGAGGTCTTACAGAGGGTATGTTGTTACTTGTATTGTATGGTAGTGAGACTATGTCTGGAATTAAGTATAGATCTAATAAGTTCAATTTTGTCAGATGGACAATTAGGGCATGCTAGTTGAAAAGAATTAATAAAGTGAGGAATGAACGTATTAGAGAGTGGTGTGTTGTGAAAGGGATAAATGAGAGAATAAAATGAAAGTATGTTGGGATGGTTTGGTCATCTAAGTGACTGAAATCGTTTTGGTTCGCGACTGTAATAGGGAGAGTGTGTGGGAAACCGAACCGGCTGAGCCCGAAAGGAAAGTGATTGAGTCGGTGAATGCGAATTCTGAAGGGAAAATGTGATTTGCCAGAGGCAGAATAAAGGTCATTGATTAGGAGAGAATGGCCGGGTTTTGTATGGGGCATGTTTGGCCCCCTGGGCCAGGGATAACCCTTACATGACATACCATAGTGAGGTCCGTCGCGGTCCTATGAGGCCTTCTCATGGGTCGGATTTTCTGTCTGTGACTAGCTCTCACTAATTAATGGTACAGAGGGGCGTAAGGCCTGCGGGCTTCTTTTCGACGTTTGTCATGTCTCCTACTGCTTTCTTTTCCGAATGCTGTACGCTACCTTACCCCAATCTTGGGCAACAGAGAAGGTCGAGAAAGAAGATATATTATATATATATATATTATATAAAATATATATATTATATATAATTATAATAGTATTAATATATATATAATATATATACTGTTGTGTGTGTGTGTGGTGTGTGGTGTGTGTGGTGGTGTTGTTGTGTGTGTGTTGTTGTGTGTGTGTGGTGTGTGTGTGTGTGGTGTGGTGTGGGTGTGGTGTGTGTGTGTGTGTGTGTATTGTGTGTGTGTGTGTGTGTTTTGTGTGTGTGTGTGTGTGGTGTTGTTGTGGTGTGTGGTTGTGTGTGTGTGTGTGTGGTGTGTGTGTGCGTGTGTGTGGTTGTGTGTGTGTGTGTGTGGTGTTGTGTGTGTGTGTGTGTGTGTGTGTGTGTGTGTGTGTGTGTGGTGTGTGTGTGTTGTGGTGTGTGTGTGTGTGTTGTGTGTTGTGTGTGTGTGTGTTGTGTGGTGTGTATTTGTGTGTTGGTGTGTGTTTGTGTTGTGTGTGTTTGTGTGTGTTGTGTGTTGTGATGTGTTGTGTGTGTGTGTGTGTGTTTTTGTGTGTGTGGTGTGTGGTGTGTTGTGTGTGTGTTGGGTGTGTTGTGTGTGTGTGTGTGTGTGTGTGTGTGTGTGTGGTGTGTGTGTGGTGTGTGGTGTGTGTGTGTGTTGTGTGTGTGTGTTGGTGTTGTGGTGTGTGTTGTGTGTGTGTGTTGTGTGTGGTTGTTGTGTGTGTGTGTGTGTCGTGTGGTGTGTGTGTGTGTGTGTTTTTGGTGGTGTGATGTTGTGTGTGTGTGTGGTGTGTGTGTGTGTGTGTGTGTGTGTGCACACGGACTAGGCGTTTTTATACTTTGATTACCTGCACGTCCGCCGCGCATGTGTCTACTTACACTGCTTTAAATCCTAAATTTCCTTATATTCAAATAAATCCCCCCCCCCCACTCTTTGTAATCCACTTTCTGCATATTTACTAATATCATTATATTACAAAAAGGGCTAAATACGTTTTAATACTATACATATATAATATATATATATATAGTATATATATATATATAATATTAATATATATATATATTTGATATATATATACTATTATATATATATATATATATATATATATATAATATATATAATATATTATAATAGATATATATATATATTATAATAAAATATATGATAATTATATATATTATATATCTATATACTATATATATATATTATAATACTATATATATATATATATACTTATATAATATATATATATTTATATATATATAATTTAATAATATATATATATTATATATATATAATTATTATATATATTATTTATATATATATATGTATATAATATATATATATATTATATATATAATATTATTATATATATTATTATATATTATATATAAATATATATATATATATATATATATATATATATTATTAATATATATATAATATATTATATAATATATATATATATATTTATTATATATATAGATATATTATATAAAGTATATTATATATATACTATAATATATATATATAGTATATATTAATAATATATATATATATATATTATAATATATATAATATATCATATATATATATATAAATAAATATATAATATATATATATGGTAACGAGAGAGAGGAGAGAGAGGAAGATAGAGAGAGATAGAGAGAGAAGAGAGAGAAACGAGAAGAAGAGAGAGAGAGAGCAGAGAGAAGAGAGAGAGAGAGAGAGAGAGAGAAGAGCAGAGAGCAGAGAGTGCGAGAGAGAGAGAGCGAGAGAGAGAGAGAGTTCGTGAAAGTGAGTGAGTGAGAGATATGTGAGAGAAAGAGAGAGAGCAGTGTGCGATGAGAGAGAGAGAGAAAAAATAGACGAAGAGAGAGACGCGAGAGAGAGAGAGAGAGAGAGAGAGAGAGAGAGAGAGACGAAGAGAGAGAGAAGAGAGAGAGTAGAGAGAGAAAGAGAGAGGAGAGGAGACGAGAGGAGAGATTGTTGTAAGAGAATATGAGAGATTAAATATGAAGAAGAGATAATGAGAGAAGAGATCGAGAGAGTAGAGAAAAGAGAGAGGTAGAGAGAGAGAGAGAGCAGAATGCAAAAAGCTTTTTATGCAAAAGAGAAAATACAGGTAAACACTTACCTTTTTTGAATCTGTAACAAGGTCATCACTTCCAGAGAGAAAAACATTTTGCAATAACACTGCTTCAGTCCCATACAACTTCCCTTGTTATTCTAATTTCAGTGCACTAATCTATACCATGCGATGCCAGGCTGAACTTGCATGGTCTGACCCAATACGTATTTACAATATATATAATATATAATATATATATATATATATAATATAATAAATATATATATAGATATATATATAATATATATATATATTATAATATATATATAATATAATATTATATATAATATATAGTATATAATATATTACTATATAATATATATAAATATTATATATTATAATGTTTTGTAGCATTTTGGAGTCCAGGTCAAATGTATTCCTTAATATTAGTTTCACAAGTGACCAAAACCTATGAATGGAATTCTTAATTCTAAATAGAATAAGCATAGCACATTCAGTTATTTAATGTTAGACTGCGTATTTATAGTTATTTTTTTTCATTATACTCTTGTTTTTAATGGTTTACTAAATCTTCAGCTCTCTTTCTCTTTAGCTGGAACTTCTTGACATCCCCATTGTTGTAATTTTGTAATTTTATAATATTTTAAATTATAACTTTAATCAACACTCATAGTTCAAAAAGCCTTATTAAAGCTAAATGAATAGTAGCATACTACCAGTATGGATGATGTTATTTCCATTCAATCATTATATGAGTACCCCCCATGAATTTAGGGTAACAACACTTATATATACTAGGATATATCTTCCAGTCCCTTCCAAGGTTGAATTCATTCAAGAACCACTTCTCCTTGACTTCATATTCCACAAGCCCCTCAAAGACGACTTATCGTTAGGGTAAGATCGTTTAAGTTAATATAATACGTATCCTTATTTACATTCTTTAAATTAATGGCCATGTTAAATAACCTTCAATACTTAATTTAATTTCATGTAACACAAAATCTAAGCCTTAATCATTTACAAGGGTTTTTTGGTCCTATTTCTACGACATAGCAAACATCCTATTGTCGGATTCCTAATCTGGACATTAATCCAGAGATTTTTATTATAAAATCTATCATATAGAATACTAAAATCTAGTCAATCTAGATAATTAATAGTTACTAGTTATTACGCCTTGTTTCATTGTAGTGTTCCACAATAAATACATTTTTGTACTGAACACTGTCTCCACACACCCATAACAAATGATTAATTAAGTTTTTTATAGTTAAGGAATAATTAAAAACTACTAAGCATAATATACTTCCATCAAAACATACTGGAGTCTTTGATCTGCTCTCATCAAGCTATCCCTTACTCATCCCGATAACTGGTAATGTATTACATTACCTCTACTTCAACTTTGATAGTATATATGGACTTAATATAACTATTCTTTTTACTTCTGAGCATTATATTTTCTACTTTTCAATTCTGATAAGTGATACTACTTAGCCACAGACGAGGGACATTCTGAGCAAGCTGGGTGTTCCTATTTTTCCTGTAATCGCCAGTAGAACCGGAAAAGCTGATGTTCTTTTCAATAATCTTCCTCCGCGTAATAAACTAATTCCTTTTTAATTTTCCACGCTGCCGCAAAAAGAATTTGTAATACCCGCCGCAATACTAATTACTTTTTCTTCTGGAGGTCAAAGTGACCGTCACTATTCTTTTCCCCGTCACTTGGTCTCCACTACTATACAATACAAGAAATAAAATAGTGGTCCGCCCGAACAGCGACCATCTTCTTTTTCGGCGTGCTCTTGCCTTGCGCAAACTGGAACTTGTGATTTAATTCACTCATCGCCAAAACTCAACATAACATTATTTTAAAAGACATTATACTTCATAAAATCTTCTAATACTGTCCACTAATATCTTTATCATACTATAAACTATTCTTTGCATTAAGTTTGACGATTGTGAAAAGAAATTGAAAGAACCCCTTGGATTATTCGTTAAAACTATATAACATCTTAAGCAATTTAACTTACTTAATTTGCTTTTGAATAGTTGCGTATAAAAGACTTAAAGAATAAAACATGACTGCAAAAAGCAATTCCCTTGGGACTATATAAATGTTGATCACTCAGATTGCATTCAACTGAAGTTTTGAGTCTTCCAGAGATCCCTACCTACTAATTTAAATTGACTTCTTCCCCATTCAATAGGAAACTACTCTTTTAGATTCAGTAGGATTGCTTCACTTAACCGCATAAATTTCAAAGCACATGCTTGACCATGACAAAGGCAATAGCTTTGTTAGTTTATCCCCAAAGTTATTGATTCCCAAAAATTGTCGTTCACCCATTCACAATAATTCACAGAACTTACATGTCCTCAACCATCACATCATTTCCTTCTTACCATATTGGGATCTCACATCGTTCAATCCTCCACACATTCCTGCATTAAAATCAAAGTCGTACCCACGGTAACACTAAGCATTACTTTTTCCATTGCAAACAGAAATCCTTACTCAAGATTCAAAACAAACATTGATATTTACTCATCCATCATAAAACAAAAAATCATATATATAATTATATATAATATATATATATTATATTATACATATATAATATATATATATATATATTATCTATAGTATATAATTAATATATATATATAATTTGCATATTATTGATAATCTTTAATTTTAAACAAAGTAAATATATTGGGAAGCAAATGAATTTTACTGCTCTCGGGGTTTGAACCACCGGTGTTGCAATGAGGACAATAACCCTATGCTTTACCACTGAGCCATCCTCCATCCAAGTTGGATTCAAGAACAGTTTTTAAAGCAACCGACCCCTTCAAGCGACATCAAACCAGTGTTCCCGCCTTCCTAACCTTTCTTCCTAATGAATGTGTAGATTTAATTATCGCATAAGTCACAATGTTATTTTGTATAGTCTAAACAATAGCTTGAAGGGAGTATCTCAGGTAAGCATCGGTATATTTTCCTCATTTTCGCAAACACCCACCGTATTTGTTATGATTAACTACGATGTCAAACCGGAAGAAGGCAGTACCTTCTTGCCTTCCCAATTAATGGTTTCTTTGCTTTATAGACCTTATATAAATAAATTGGGATTATGGAGACAACGTAATACTACAAATTATTTAATAACGAGGACAATAGACCAGGCTGACCCTGGGATGTCGCCTTGAAGGGCTCAGATGCTTTAAACTTTTCC
>JABUQX010010424.1:30000-52474 GCA_015478945.1 Trachelipus rathkii
AAAGTATCTGGTTATTACATTACTATAATGTATAAGTTAGCATAAGAGTTCATGAACATTTATGTCATTTTATATTTGTTATTTATTATGTATTTATAATCATATATTATGAATTTAGACATGTATTACTCATATATATATTTTTCTTTTAGTTATTTGATTGACATAAATCTTTGAGTTGTTTCCTAGTTGTATTATAGATGCTCAGGTAGAAATCTTTTAAAAATGATTGTGATAATGTGGAACGTCGAATACCAGTGATATAACATTGTGTGTACAGTGCCACTTATAGAGACAAAAAACAATCCTTCTTGTGAAGTTTCATACGAGTGTTTTCCTATTTAATTAAGGTTAGTAGTGAAAAGATGCCTGGAAAATAAAAAATATTAATACAGTAATAATTATAAATTGTAATGATTGTTCACTTACTTATCGCAGTGGATCACCAAGTGAAGTCATCAGATTTAAGAAGTTAAGAAGAATAGTCGTTGAATAGAAGAAACCCCCTACAAATTCTATACTAGTTAACGGTTGGGGTAAGTCTAAAAAGGAAATAGAAAATAAAATAACTTAAATAAAAATTAATTACTATAAAATTGATATTAAAGAATTGTAATTGAAATGTAATTGAACAATAAAGTGAAGAGTAATGAATACTTACTTACATTCTCTTTTCAAGGTTTCATTTCTATGGTAGATTTGGACTCTTCGTCTCAAAAGACTTCTTGATTGGATTATAAATCTTCATTTCCAAGTTTTTCTATGTGAGGTTTCTTTTTATGATCTTCATTTTGGAATTTCTTTATGAAGGCTTCGTTTCAAAGTTCTTCTTCAAGATTCAAAGTCCTGACCTTTTTCTTGTATAAGTGTATATATTAATCTAACTTTATCTTGGTTTAATGTTCTTAAAAACTTAGTGTAAGATTATTCAACAATTGATGTTTTGTGAAAAGTTATTGTAACAGACTTTCAACTGGAAATCGCAACAGTGAGGTGTATCTTATAATACTTAAAGAATAATCTAACATTTATGTGATTTTATAACAATATTGGAACCTATGAAATACGTGCGGAAAGAAATATATATTAATTTGATTATTGGAAATTGATAATAACATTGTCACAGAAAACCTGAAGGTTAAAGTTGTATATAAACATATTTATTTTTGTACTTTTGATATTGAAACAACCATATGGTTAAAAATTATACTTAGTCTTGTAATTGTATTTTTGATTTATAAAAGTATTTGTATTTCGAAAGCTATATTGCTCCATTTTCTATATTTTTGAAAGCTAAATTGCTTATTTTCATATATTTTTATATATCCTTGAACAGCTAAAAAGCTATAAAGGTATTGTATTTCGAAAGCTATATATGCTTCATTTTCTATATTTTTGGAAGCTAAATTGCCTATTTTCATATATTTTTTTATATCCTTGAACAGCTAAAAAGCTATAAAGGTATTTGTTTTCGAAAGCTATATTGCTCCATTTTCTATATTTTTGAAAGCTAAATTGCTTATTTTATATATCTTTGAAACAGCTAAATTGCTTATTTTTCTATATATATATTTAGTTCTTATAATTAATTTTGGTTCAAAGTTAACGAGAATTAATCTCAACTTTGACCACTTTTTATAGGTAACACCAACTTTGGTATTTTCTCAATAGCCCTTAGTATATTGTTTATTCAATTCAGCAGAAAGTTTTGAGATTTCATTTACGAGGAGATCCTCATTTTGAACCTTTATTTTATCCTATCGTTAAATAAATACATTTTATATCTGGTCTTTGTTTTTCCCATGCTATGCTTTGTTATTTTTCTTTTATCCCCTATCTTTAGGCTGCTCAGAAACTCATTAGAGAAGCAGTGAACCAGTTCAACTCCCCTTAACAGATGCTGGAGAGAAGGAAGCATATCAAGTTCTATTGGACATTCTACTCCAGTCAGCAAAAAATGTAGCCATCCCTTTTGATATCCTGCTCGGCAAAAAGCCAAGATTCCCAGAAAAGAAAAGGATTGATGGACCAGTGATACGTCCTCCGTGGACCAAAACAGGTGGGATATTTATCGTATTTGATTAATTAACCTTAGTAATTATAATATTTATAATAATATAGGAGAGCAGAATATTTATTTGAGGGTTTCCTTTTAGTTCATATTAAAAACGTAGCAGGTACCTTTCTGCTCTCCTCAACATAAATAGATTAAATTTTTTTGGCGCCCGAACAGGGACTTGATCATCTTTTGTTCCCGCCAGCGCGCAAGAGTTGTGTTTTGGTTCACATTTAACCACAGAAACTTTAATTCTTTGTATAGTATTATAGACTGAAATATTTAAAATGGCAGAACTTCCAATCTCGAAGAGATAGTGTAGATGAAGATTCAAAACTTGAATCATTGGAAAAAATAGAACTGGACTCTTCTGGTAAAATTCTCCTTGTTTCACAGACAGAGGAGTTAATCCCCAAATTGACACTGACACTGAAAGGACTATTCCTAACCCTGATGATAAATTAATGCCATGTCCACACTGGCACAATTAAAAACAAAACTCCAGAGAGAGAAAATATTAGTGAGTGATAGATTGGCTAGACAAGTTCAACAGTACATTGACGATGATCTAAATACTCACTGAGATGAATCGAAACCCTTAGGTAGAAAAAATCCCCTCCGAGATAAAGAAGCTACTTTGTTGGCACTTCCTAGAGAGAAATCTCTTTTGTCAAAGAATAGGTTGTTGAGTAAGGCAGAAAGCCAGAAAGACTCCTCTTTCGAAGATGTAGAACAAAGACACCAAAATCTATCCAGATCTCCACAGCCAAAAAATTATGATAGGGATAAAACTTACCCTAAATTGTTAAAACCTCCTCATCGACCAGTAAGACAACCTATAGCCTCAAATCATTTTCATAGATATGACACCGATGATCATTCTATGTACACAGGGCCTCAGATGAAACAACGTCTAGACATGCTCGAAGAATCCATCATACTTCTGACGCAGTTACTTAAAAACTCTCAAAAAGTAAAGGTGGTTGATCCTGGCAAGTACAAATACAAAACAGACCAAGATCTCATTACGTACTTAGAGGATTTTGAGGCGTACTGCACTTTGCATTACCCCAATGCTCCTCACCAATGGTTGCGACTGTTGGGAAGGCAGCTAGAGGGTGAATTTTTGAAATTATATAAGCTCCTCATTAAAGACGACAGAGATTATTTCTCTGTTCGCGACACCTTAGTCCAATGGTTCGAAAATGAAGAAGAAAGAAAAGAAGAATACAAGCTTCAAGCTTACCACGCAGCCCATCGAGAGAAAGGAGAAAGTATTCGAATGTATGCCTTAAGATTAGAGAGATTAGCTCGCCGCGCTTATCATGACACCGATATGAGTGAACACGAGTCGTTGAGAACAGCTTTTTTGTGTAGCCTCCCACCTTATATAGAGAAAAGCGTTCGGGAATATATAAAAATGAAACGTTCAGATGGAATTCGGCGTATAACATGGGAACAAATGGTATCTTATGCAGACTCTTTGGAAGCAGATAATACGGAGTTTCCAAATTCCCTCTCTTTAGTTCCTTTAGACAACGCAGAAGAACGAACAGAGCGCAGAGAAAAAGTCACATAAAACTATTAATGATGAATTAAATGAATCCACTGAATCAGTTATCCAAATAGATAAGGTATATCCCAGTTGGACGGATATGCTTAAAAACAAAGGTAAAAGCACCCAGAATAAAACTAGAAATGTTTCCCAAATTCATAAAGATTCGTCCCATAGTCCCCCTGGAAAGTCATACGGTAGAGGAACCTACCGTGACACAAAGCGAAGTTCACCAAAAGTGCATACTTGTTCGCAGACTCAAATTATTCCCAGGTCCGACAATGATGATCGCAAGAACCTAGTATGCGAGTATTGCGAAAAAATCGGCCATCAGATGCGAGATTGTTACAGGTATCTCGGCATCTGTAGCTATTGTAAAAAACGAGGTCATATCAGGACCGAGTGCCGTTCGTACGTCTTCTCTGTCATCCCAAAGAACTGTTTCACGTGTACAGTGTCCATTTTGCCCTGGCACTCATGCAGGGATGAACTGTCCTTATCGAACACCCCCTAGAGATCCACAGGATAGAAAAATTCGTCAGTCCCCTAGAGAAAACTTGTCGGGGTTGTCAAGAGAGTATCTTCTAGAGATACTAGACAGGAAGAAAGACCTTATTCCCCTAGAGGTACCTAGGTCCCGCAGAATGAACAATGACAAGACGGCAATAAGTCAGATGAACAACCCCGTCCTCAACGACCGTTTTTAGATCCATGCGACAATTGTCAGAAGTCTCATCTTGAAGGGCGATGTAGAGGGTTGGAAGAAACCCAAACTGAATCAGTAAACTTTTAGTCCCCACCGAGCTGAGTCACTCTGTGGAAAAGGACAATGAAGTAGACTCCTTAGAAAGTGATGTGGCCGGAAGCAGAAAGTTGATTGAAGACCCCTGGGATATCGATGATGATATGGTTATTCCTCTTCATCTTTGCCAAGCCATCATAGAGCATTTAATTGTTTCTGCCACCTTTGATGATATTTGTGCACCTTGCTATGATTGCTAAGTCGACATCAGGGCTGGAGTTAACTTGGTGAGTTCTGCAGTAATTTCTATATTTAATGACACTAAGTTAATATTGCCTTCTGAACCACTTGGAGTTAAAGCTATTAGTGGGTTCGGAAAGGACAAGAGAAACCCTATATATCACTATGTTGAATTTACCTTGAAATTTCAATTAGGCTATACTACAACCTTCAGTTTTTTTATAGTTCCTGAGAAATACATGGTAGACCATCCTTTGATACTTGGTACCAGTATTCTAAGAGAAATCATCTTTTACCGGATATGGCCAGACAAAAATTATTGTACTTACACGGAAAAGATTTGATTGTTGTAGCCGACGGTCTTAAAGCTTCTGATCCCTCAATGTTAAAAGTGAAAACTATTAACATACTAAACATAGTAGTAACTAATAACAATGTTAATGAAACCGACATTGTCTATGATCAAAACAATGATAGAACCCTTAAGCTCTTTTTTAGAAATTATAATAGGATTACCAACACCATTGATTGGAAACAGATTCCCAAACTATATAAGATGTACCACTCCCAAATTATCGTAGAAAATGATATATTATATTATAAAACTAAGTTTGGAAGTCTTTTATATTTAATTTCTTTAGATTTACTGATGCATATTGCACTAGGACTCCATGTGTCATGTGAACACATTGGCCGTACCAAACTGCTACAATTAATATACAAGCAATTTTGGCACCCGAGGGTAAATCAAGTGGTATCTGACATCGTCCGTTGTTGCCCCATATGTCAGATGCAAAAGAATTTCTCTTCAAATGTTACCCCTCTGATGTTAAAAAATTTGGCTGATTATCCCTTTGATTTATACGCAATGGATTTGTTGCAGTTCCCGTAAACCCTTAAAGGGAACAAGTATTGCTTAATATTTATAGACCATTATTCGAAATGGGCGGCTGTTGTTCTAATTGGCGACAAATCAAGTCATACTGTGTCAAAGAAATTGGAACATCATATTCTTCCATTCCTTCCAAAGATACCTAATCGTATACTTACGGATAACGGTACTGAATTCCCATCCCACATTTTCCAACAGGTTATGCATAAACATAACATTAAACACATTAGGATATACCCACTCCATCCATCGAGTAATGGTGTTTCTGAAAGGTTTAATAGAAGTCTCATTCAGATATTGAAATGTTTGGTCTTAGAAAAACCCGCAGACTGGGATGAAAAGCTTCCTTCATCTGTATTAATTTACAACAATACATCCCATAGTGCGTTGTGTTATCTCCCTCAGATTTCTTGTTAGAAAAACCACATTCCCCGGTTCATACCTTTCCCCAGTATTGGCAAGAAGGAAGTGTTAATTTCAAACCGTTTAAGAAATGACAAAAGATAGCACGTAAAGTCATCTGAACTGGTCCGAGTACTGCGATGAAATTTCACAGTAAATGGGAAGGTCTGTTCACAGTTGTAGAAGTTAATCCGAATCGGGTTACTTATGTCATACAACGATTACATAACCCTGTGATAGGTTACAAAAAGTGCATTTTTCACATCTTCGAACATGGATAGATATTCCAAATTATTTGCGGAAATATCTTAATCGAAATAAAGAGGTTAGTGAAGCTTTCTTCTCTGAAGAGGAGGAAATCTTTGATGATGATGAAATTTCCGATGACCCTGTTGATGCACCAGCACTTCCCGATTTATTAAATGATTCCCTCGAGTCATCTTCATGTTCATCTTTGTTCAACGATAGTATGATTGAAAATGACGATAATGATTTTGAGGGATTCCTTCAACTCAATCCCATATCTATAGACGAATTTTTAAATTTACCAGATTTAACATTGGGGGTTACACAAATACAAGAAAAGCAAGATAAAGATTCTACTACTCCCATTGATATAAACTCTTACTTATCACTATCACCAATATCTCATTCTGGTTCTAATACTAAAGTTCAATTTTCCTTACCTCCTGTTGAATTTCTTATTTCCCCTAGGTCTTCCCCAATAAAATTAGTAGAATTGGAGGGAACATCCCCAGACAGGTTAGATAAGGTCCCGTTGGAACCAGTGGATACCCACTTAGACGATATTTCAGAGGGTGGTATCCCTACCCCATCTCTAGATTACCTGGATATGTATTCATTAGAGTACTCACAGAGATCACAACGTCCCCTTGTATTTAATTTCATGGATCGACCTAGTCCTACTCAAATAGATATGGTGACCAATATTGTTGATTCACATGAAGACGAAATTGATGTTTCTTATATTATGAATGTATCCTCCTTGGTTGATGATAGTTTCCATAGTTCTTCCTTAACTGAGTTTTCAGGATTTTTCCACCCTCCGGAAAATGATACCCAGGTAATTACTCCTTTTCCTATTCGATCTTCGTCGCCATTGTCGACGGAGCTCGCTTCCCCTTTTCAATTTCTAGGTGAAGTCTTGGGAAATCCTGCAGATGTACATTTAGATGATACTGACCTTACTCTCCTATATTTAGGTAATGAAACTTTGGACGAAATTCAAGATAATCAACCTCACGTGGAGTAGAGGACCTGTGACACAGTTACCCAATGTTATGGATATACCCCTTGAATACCACCTTCACAAAGAAAAAAAAAATAAAGCTTTAGAATTCCGATGATGAAGAGAATAACGAAGTTTAGCTTCCCCATAGGAAAGTCTTAGGTAAGATTTATATTAGTTTTGGAAATATAATTATAAACTTTTGTGTGTGTATTTAACTTTGTTTTATCCTTTTATTATCTTACTCTCAATACCGAGAGTAAACGACGAATTGTCTATCCCTTACATATATATATATATATATATATATATATATATATATATATATATATATTATGATATATATATAATAATATATATATATATATGTATGTATGTATGTATAAAAGGTATGAAACTATAATAGTTATTACCAGTTTATTTTTATAATAGATTTATATATTCAATTATTTAAATATTTATTGTATTTTAAATGAGCCAATTTCAGAACATTATTAACAGATATATTACGTTTTTCAGAAAAATTGATTTTGTTTATTGATATACAGATTGTATTAAATAATTTTTAAAAATTCAAAAAGATGTCGTTAATAATGGTTGTAGGAGCTTCAACTGCGGCATTATTCAAGTATGAAAAGAAATACCTTCGTGAGAAATTCAATCTTGGCGTCAGAGTAGATAGTTGTTCTGGGCGCCACATCTCAGCTTGTCCTGCCCGGGTTGAAGCACATATGACATTGGATGTGGAATCCATCATCATATGGTCACTCACGTCTATGGCCTGGCGACGTAAGGATTTGACAAAAACAGATGGGAAAACATCTGTATTTGAACCCGTTCCCGACTTTAGTGTGGACGGGGTGCCTGCCGTCATGAAAGAAATCACTGAGATAGCACGTGAAAAAAATTCGATGGTACAAATTTTTCTTCTCATTTCCCCACTTCAAGATGTATATACGTTCAATCAAAATCGTATCGTACGAGATTGGGGCACATCTTTCGCTGACCATTGTCTTAATGATCCAATTCTTTCACTAGAGAAAATGAGAGATCATGCTATTTTTAGTAATGCCTTGTTTAATAGTTTAGACACCACCCAATATAAATGGCCGGGAAAAAAAGTTCTGAAAAGCGATGACGTGGTAAATTTCTATCACAGAGTTAATAAATTGAGTCAAGTACAAATTGATGAACTCCCTCATAATAAATATTTAAATAAAACCAGCTTAGCTTTAGGGTCTCCTCTAGTTCTGGATGGATTACACCCTAATATGGCTTTCTTGGGGGCTTTGATGAGAAAGTTTCATGGGATAATCATCAATCCCGAAAACCCAATCAGAAAACGAGTGCCATATTATGGTCCGTATAAAATTCCAAGAGCTGAGTCTAGCCATCAAATTCGGCCTCTAATGTCACATAGTAATTACGGTCAAAGGAGATATCATCAAGAACAAAAGCCACAGAATACATATCATACGCAGACCAGAGAAGCAGAAGAATTTATTGATATTGTACCACCGGCGGTGGAAACACAGCAAGTACCCAGCACCTCCAGTGTTCCACCACCTCCTCAATCTTATGAATTACCTTCATGTTCTCGATACCCTACTAAGGGATACAGCAATTCCGCTACCTATGGTTATTTTAATCCACCTTCAAATATAAATTACAGCCATTCAGCTATTCAAATGTGATTATAGCAAATCTTTTCTTCCCTCTTATAATCAAGTAATGAACCCCATTAATGATAACCAATTGTGTAATTTATATATGAGAAATGATTCTTCCATGGACCCAGAGGTAAAGGCGATTCAAAGAGCCAGCATTAGGTGGGCCATGGAAAAAATGTGTTGGGATAAAATGTCATAATCCAAAAAGGATACAGTTGTAAACCAATGGTATGAGTTGATTAAAGAAGAGCGAGATGCCTCTAAAGAGCTGTATTCCATTAAGGAAAATAAGAAATATTAAAATTTTGTAGATGTTTCATAGAAATTTGAGCATTAATTATTCATTAAATTTTAGATTTATTAGTTTGTTTCTCACTATTGTTCAAAGTTTCCACTCCAACAAGTTGTTTATAACGGGGTGGGGGCTTAATTTAGCGTTGAGGAATATAACGGGGATCCGTTATTAGCTAAGATTTATTATCATAAATCTTCTTTAGGTAATTTGGAAAGAAAATATTTATTTTGTTATTTATGTAAAGAGTTTTTTTTTTTTTTTATATTTAATCAGTTAATTAGAAGGTTGGCTCAACATAGGCTAAAATCAACTAAGAAAGTATCTGGTTATTACATTACTATAATGTATAAGTTAGCATAAGAGTTCATGATCATTTATGTCATTTTATATTTGTTATTTATTATGTATTTATAATCATATATTATGAATTTAGACATGTATTACTCATATATATATTTTTCTTTTAGTTATTTGATTGACATAAATCTTTGAGTTGTTTCCTAGTTGTATTATAGATGCTCAGGTAGAAATCTTTTAAAAATGATTGTGATAATGTGGAACGTCGAATACCAGTGATATAACATTGTGTGTACAGTGCCACTTATAGAGACAAAAAACAATCCTTCTTGTGAAGTTTCATACGAGTGTTTTCCTATTTAATTAAGGTTAGTAGTGAAAAGATGCCTGGAAAATAAAAAATATTAATACAGTAATAATTATAAATTGTAATGATTGTTCACTTACTTATCACAGTGGATCACCAAGTGAAGTCATCAGATTTAAGAAGTTAAGAAAAATAGTCGTTGAATAGAAGAAACCCCCTCCAAATTCTATACTAGTTAACGGTTGGGGTAAGTCTAAAAAGGAAATAGAAAATAAAATAACTTAAATAAAAATTAATTACTATAAAATTGATATTAAAGAATTGTAATTGAAATGTAATTGAACAATAAAGTGAAGAGTAATGAATACTTACTTACATTCTCTTTTCAAGGTTTCATTTCTGTGGTAGATTTGGACTCTTCGTCTCAAAAGACTTCTTGATTGGATTTGAAATCTTCATTTCCAAGTTTTTCTATGTGAGGTTTCTTTTTATGATCTTCATTTTGGAATTTCTTTATGAAGTCTTCGTTTCAAAGTTCTTCTTCAAGATTCAAAGTCCTGACCTTTTTCTTGTATAAGTGTATATATTAATCTAACTTCATCTTGGTTTAACGTTCTTAAAAACTTAGTGTAAGATCATTCAACAATTGATGTTTTGTGAAAAGTTATTGTAACAGACTTTCAACTGGAAATCGCAACAGTGAGGTGTATCTTATAATACTTAAAGAATAATTAACATTTATTCGATTTATAACGAATATTGGAAACCTATGGAAATTCGTGCGGAAAGAAATATATATTAATTTGATTATTGGAAATTGATAATAACATTGTCTAGGGTTGGGATTAAAAAAAAACCGTTCGTTTTTTTTTAAAAAAAAACACGTTTTTTTTTTAAAAAAAAACCAAAGGCCAAAATTTTTTGTTTTTTTTTGTTTTTTTTTAAATTACTTTTTTTTTCATATATATCAAGTCTTTTTAGGGTATTTAGCATTAAAATACAGTAAATACAATATGTTAAAAGAGGTATGCAATATATAAAGTAGATTTTAGTACTTAGTAAAGTTTTATTTGTGCTCTAGGGCATATAACTATAACATTTCACATGATCTGATTATTATTAATATTTTGATATATTATATTATATTATTATATAATACCTATATATATCACTATAATATATTATTATATAATATAATTAACTATATAATTACATAATATAATATATATATATATATATATATATATATATATATATATATATATATATATATGATATATATTATACAATATATATAATTCATTATATATACTATATATACTAGAATATATTGAATATGTATATATAACTATATATATATATATATATATATATATTATATAGTTACAAAAGACCAGCTTGAAAGCCCAGCCTTACCGCCTTCCTGTACCATTAATTAGGAAGATCGTCCAGTCAGAAAAATCCACCCTATAGCTTCACGGACTGCGACGGACCCTCACTATGGTAAATCGGCAGTGTAAGGGTTCATCCCTTGCCCAGGTCGGCCACAACCATACCCCTCACCAAAACCCCGCCACATTCAACCCTATTATGCACCTTTATTCTCGCTCGCCAAACTCAAATTTCTGTCTTCCAGACTTTCGAGTTTACTGACTACAAACTTTTTCTCTCGAAATCTCCCACCGGTCAGTTTCCAACACATCGCCACTATACATCGCTGCCAAAACCGACTAGTCAATAATCTTTACCCACATGACCACCACCCATCTCAACATATTCAATTTATTCTCTCTGTTAACCCATTCTTCACACCACACAACTATCTAATCATGTTCATTCCTATTTTATCAATTCTTTCTCACACCTAGCACTGCCCCTAAGATTTCCATCTGAACACATGGAACTTTAGAGTCTATGCTTCTTATTCCAGACCATAGTCTCTCACTACTATACAATAACACACGTAACAACATACTCATGTAAGACCCATGCACACTAAAGACTTAGTCCCTATACATTCACCAACGATTTTAGTGCACCAGCCACCGTCCTGGCATCCAACATATAACCCCAAATATTTAAATTCAGACACTTGTCCAGTTGCTCACCATCTAACATTAACTTCACACTGAGGACTGGCCTCACCACAACCATAACCTTACTCTCTTATCTTCGTTTACTTCAAACCCCTCCTTTTAGCACACCTGCAAATCTCTCTCACCAATCTCTCAAACTTCTTCATATTGGCCAAACACAAAACAAAATCATTCTCATATTAATAGGTAGGGCACCCTCCACTCATCTCCATTCTCATCATTCTAACACCATTCTCTATGTCACCCCACCTTCAATTCTTTTCATAACCCTCTCCATATACAAAATTGAATAACCAACTAGACATAACACAACCCTGCCTCACCCGCTATTATAAACCAATCACTTTTGACACCATTATTCTTACACACGCCTCACTATAGTTTACACTTTCTTTTGATTCCATTCAGAAGGCCACCACCAACACTATATATCAATAACACAATGCCATAGAGCTTCGCTATTAACCCTATCAATACCCCTTAAATCCATAAACTTAAATTTAATTATATTTTGCTTCTCCCTCATTTTCTCTCATTTTGTTTCAATGTAAAGGATTGATCCACATATCCTCCTCTACCACTCTTAAACGCGCCTTGTTCTTTCACAATCAAGTCCTTACAGTCACTCAGCGCAAAATCTTATCACACAAATAACCAACATTACTATCTCCTATAACACCTCAATTAAAACTAATTCCCTATAATTTTTACGTTCCCTTTAACTCCCTTACCCTTACTATATAAGAGGTACTTATTGACTCGCTCCCTATCAATCTGGAACTATACCTCCATAACGCTATATACACAAACCTTCAAAGATCCCAATCAATCAAAAACTTGACCATCGTTCTTGAACATTGCACAGTAATTCCAACTATACCTGGGAATTTACCATTCTTCAACTTATCTCACATCTACCAATTTCCTTCTTCTTTGCTTAATAACTCATCCCAAATACCTTTCCTTCTTGCACCATCAACCACACACATTCACAATCACCTCTCATTACTGCCAATATTATTCAGATTTTCGAAGTGTTCTTTCCACCAGGCACTCACATCATTTCATCAGTTACAAAAAAACACCATCCCTTATTCTTTATTCTGAGCAGGTTCCCCTATTCTAATTTTCTAACTTTACGCGCGCTTAACTTCCAGAAGAGCGTCCTGGATCTCCCTTGGTTTCCCCATGTCATCCTCTTCCAAATGTCTCATTACTCTTCTTTTCCTCTATACGTACCCTTTTTAGATATTTCATTTTTTTTTCCTTATATAATTCAAGCATCTTTCTTTTGAAAACTCATCATTGCTTTTAGTACATTCAAACACGCCTTTTTTTTACTTTTAACCCGCTTGCATCACCTCTTTCATTCTACCATTAACATTCCTACTTCTTACTTCCTACTTAGCACACCACATACTCTCTTTTGCACGCTAACAATTGCTTCCAGGTTTATTTAGTTTCAGCTTGTTCACATACAACTGATTTACTTGCGAAGCGTACTTACAATACTTATCCTTATTACCTTGTCACTAAACTTTCACTCTTAATTATTACCCTCTCCTTCCGTATCCACCTCTCTCCATCAACAAGTCCCACCTAACTTAATTTATACATAGAACAACATAATGATTCAATATAATCCATTCTAAACACCTCCACTATTTAAATCCAAATTATACTTCAACATCTCTTCTCCACCAAACACAAAATCAATCATACTTTTCACTTAGATGACCATCTCTACCTACACCAACCTCTAGTAATACTTATGGATACTCTTGTGTTTAAAAAAGTATTACTTACACATATATCTCTTCTCCTCACAGAAATCAATCACCTTCCTACCCATTCCATTTTCTCCCAACACCCCCAAAACACCTGTTATACCATCCTTTATTTGATCATATATATACTAATATAATTATACTAATATAATCATATATATATATTATATTAATATTGATATATTATATATATATATATATACTATCATATAGTATATATATATAATATTACACTACACTTCTCTGTAAAGATAATATCTGTATTAAAAGTCATATTGACGGATATGGTGCGGTCTGGTATACGAAAATACGTTTAACTAATAAAAAGACCACCCAAGCTATTTTTATTACAACAGCAAAAAACAATGTTGCTTATTAGAAAAAAAACCAAATTAAAAAAAACCGTTTTTTTCACAACCCTACATATGTCACATAAAGCTCATATAATGGTTTGTATATTAAACAATATTTATTTTTGTTACTTTTGATCTTGTAATATTCCCATATGGTCAAGAATTATTATTTGTCTTTTATTCCTATTGAATTTATAAAAAAACTTTTGTATTTCGAAAGCTATATATGCTTCATTTTCTATATTTTTGAAAGCTAAATTGCTTATTTTCATATATATTTTTTTATATCCTTGAACACGCTAAAAAAGGGTATAAAGGGTATTGATTTGACAATAATAATAATAGGAGATATATATTCCTTTTTGAAAGTAAATTGCTTATCATGTTTATCTTCATCAGGAAGCAAAATATTCAAGGTTTTGTTTAACGAAAGCTATATTGCTCCATTTTCTATATTTTTGAAAGCTAAATATTTATATTTTATGATACTGAAACGTTACTATTTGCTTTTTTTCTATATATATTTAGTCATTATAATCAATTTGGTTCAAAGTTAACGAGAATTAATCTCAACTTTGACCACTTTTTATAGGTAACACCGACTTTGGCATTTTCTCAATAGCCCTTAGTATATTGTTTATTCAATTCAGCAGAAAGTTTTGAGATTTCATTTAAGAGAAGATCCTCATTTTGAAAATTTAATTTATCCTATCGTTAAATAAATAGATTTTATATCTGGTCTTTGTTTTTCCCATGCTATGCCTTGTTTTTTTTCTTTTATCCCCTATCTTTAGGCTGCTCAGAAACTCATTAGAGAAGCAGTGAACCAGTTCAACTCCCCTTAACAGACGCTGGAGAGAAGGAAGCATATCAAGTTCTATTGGACATTCAACTCCAGTCAGCAAAAAATGTAGCCATCCCTTTTGATATCCTGCTCGGCAAAAAGCCAAGATTCCCAGAAAAGAAAAGGATTGATGGACCAGTGATACGTCCTCCGTGGACCAAAACAGGTGGGATATTTATCGTATTTGATTAATTAACAATAGTAATATTATAATAATTTATCAACTAATTATAGGGAGAGCAGATATTTATTTGAGGTTTCCTTTTAGTTCATATTAAAAACGTAGCAGGTACCTAGAATACACTCTAAACAATATATACTAAATATATATTTATATTATATATAATTATATATATATTATACTATATATATATATAATATATATATATAATATATACTATATATATATATATAACTAGATATATATATAAATAATATATAATATTATATTACTATATAACTATATATATAATATATATATAATAGTATATATATTATATATATAAATATATATATAGTATATATATATAATATATACCGGTATATATAGTATATATATATACCGTATGACTACTATATATATACTAATATATTATATATATTATATAGTATATATATTAATATATATATATATATATATATATATTATATATTTATATTATATATATATCATAATATATATAAGAGATTTGAGAGAGAGAGAACGAGAGAGTGAAGAGAGAGAGAGAGAGAGAGGAGGAGAGAGAGGAAGAGAGAGGAGAGAGAGAGAGAGAGAGAGAGAGAGAGAGAGAGAGATGGAGAGAGAGGGACGGGAGAGAGAGAGAGAGAGATGAGAGAGAGAGAGAGAGAGTAGTGCACTTGCAAAGATGAAAGATTACCTCCCATTTTGGCTTATGGTGTGTAGGGTCCTCTCATAACATTTCGAGTGGCCTATTGGTTCTCCTTCTCTCTTTTGCGTCATTATCCATACTCATCCTTCAGTCAACATCTTACAGATACCACCTTTTGTCTACATATCATATACACATATTTATATCCACACACCTCTTCTAGACAACATCTTACAAACATCCCTATCTCTTATATCCCTATGGGTGGAGAAGAAAGAATTACCCACAATGTATGTTCTGCGTGTTGTAAAAGACGACCAAAGAGACAGTGGTAGTTGGGTTGGCTGCCCACTACCACTTATCTTTTTTGTCCGGAATGCTAATGCATGCCTCGGAGAAGGTCGTGATCGCGGTAGGCGACACTTCTATCTTTCGCGCAAAAAATGTCATGAATTGCATAATGGGTACATGGAAGGTAAGGTAATAAATGCTGAGGAGAAGAAGAGAGAGGTGATAGATGTATTTTGAAAGGGCAAATCTGATTTGCTCGCTGTGACTGAAACAAAGATGAAAAAAAACAGTGAAAATGAGTGGTGTGGTGTGAAATGTGTATGTAATGATGTGGAAAGGAATGAGAGGAGGAGGATAGGAGTTGCAATTCTGATGAGTGACCTGAGGTACAGAGCTATGGTAGATTTTGTCTGTGAGAGTACTAGAATTTTAATGGTTAAACTTTTAGTTTGAAAAGGTTAAGCGTATGTGCGTGTTGTGGATATATGGTCCATCTGAGGGTTATGTTGAAGAGAGTGCAATTTTCTGGAATATTCTGAATAGTTTTGGATGGGGTGAGTGGGAGCTTCAGATTGATTATGTTGAATAATGGTTGAATAGGTGGTCAAAAAAGGGATGGTATAGCAAGGTTGATTTGGGTTGTCAGTACGAAAATGAGAATAGTAGAAGGTGATTGATTTCTGTGAGAACAGATGAATATGTTTGTAAAGTATACTTCTAAACACAAGAGCATATCATAAGATACCACTAGAGTTGGTTGAAGGTAAGAGACATGGTATCGAAGTGAAAAGTATGATTGATTTTGTGTTGGTGGCAGAAGATGCTGAAGTATGTGTTGGAAGTTAAATCAGTGAGGGGGTAAGGAATGGGATTATCGGATCATTATGATATTTTATGTAAAATCAAGTTAGCAGGAGCTTGGATGGGGAGGAGTGATAAAGGAAGAAGTGGGTAGACAATTAAGAGTAAGAAGTTAAGTGAGACAAGGTAAAAAGTATAAGTACTTAAGAGTGCCTGCAAATATATCATTGAATGTGAACAAATCTGGAATCAAATGAAAGAAGCAGTTGTTAGTAGTGCAAAAGAAGTATGTGGATGAGATAAAGTAGGAAGTAATAATGTTAACAGTGAGTGGTAAGATGAACAGGTGATGCAAGCGGTTAAAAGAAAAAAAGAAGCATGGACGAATGTACTAAAAGCCAATGATGAGGTTTTAAAAGAAAGATGTTTGGAATTATATAAGGAGAAAAAAGGAATACTAAAAGATGGTATCGAAGTGAAAAGTATGATTGATTTTGTGTTGGTGCAGAAGATGCTGAAGTATGTGTTGGAAGTTAAATCAGTGAGGTAAATGAACAGTTTGGAAGGAGGATGAATGGGGCTTACAAAGGAAAAGGAAGCTCTTCTGGAAGGAAGCGTGAAAGGTTAAGAATAAGAATAATTGAAATCTGACCTTAGAAATAATGAATAGGAAATGGTGTTTTGTAAACTGATGAAATGAAGTGTAAGGAGGGAAACGTGTGGGAACACTTCGAAAATATGGATAACAGTAGGTAATAATGAAGAGGTGATAGTGAATGTGTGTGGTTTTGATGATGCAAGAATATAACAAGTATTTTGAAGGTATTGGATAGAGTGAAAAAGTTGGGAGATGGTCAATCTATTTTTTTTTTTTTTTTTTTTTGTTATACAGTCATTTTACCACCCACTCAACGGGCAGAGCCCTATTTCAAGGGGGGTGTAGTACTCTCAAAAGTTCCACCCTCTAGCGCAAATTTACGCAGATGAGCACAACAGACGCAGGCTTTAAAGTGAGGATGATATTAATTTCAGTAGGAAATACAGAAGATGAACGAGATTTCACAAACAGAGGTATCAGGTGGCGAAAAGAAGAAAGCACAACAGCAACTATGCCAACACAATACTTACGTCTGCGCAGATTACAACACCTAGATTTGTGACTACCGAAGGCGTCGAAAGGTGGTGGTACGCCAGTGATAAGTTCCCTCGAGCACTCTGACCGCTGCAGAGTACCTAATAAGGATAAAGCATAAAGCACCCAACATCGCCTGCAAAGATCAGAGGTCAAGTGAACCTGGAAAGTACAGAACAGTTGTATAAGGCCTTTTTCCGTGACTCGACCCTGTCAAACAGTCGGGGGCAACCCAGCGCCCCCCCCACCAGACTGATGAGAGCAGTACTTCCATACCTATGGCGGATTTGAGACATTTGATATAAGCGGAGCAACTGAGAAAGGAGTAAAGTCTCACAGTCTAAACACAGAACTTCCAGTACTTTGAGGCCGCCCTAGCAGCAATTGTGATGTGGAGGTTTCCAAGACATTTTTGTTATGTTAAGGCCAAGCATGTTTATATTTCAACAGGAGAGACGACAGAACCGTCGAAAGAGAAGAGAAGAGAAAGAGAGAAGGTATTTTGGAGAAGGAGTTTTGTAAAAGTAGTTTTTATGTGTGTGTGTGGTGGTGTGTGTGTAAAAATTGAATTCTCACAAAGTTATTTCTATCCATGAGCGAGAATAAAATCGGAAAATTAAGACGAGAGGCAATTCCAAAAGTAAAAGTGGAGTAGAATTGATATGAGTTTAAAGAATGAAGGGTGTCATCGAATACGAGTGGATAGAGTTAGAGGTGCAGAGAAAGGAAATCATTAATGGAAAAGTAGGAATAAAAACAGAACCCTGAGAACACCACTATGGACAAGAAAAGAAGAAGTCGCCCCATCAACAACAGCCGATTATTGAAGCGATTGAAAGAAAGCTAGATACTAAAGTAAGCAAAGAGAAGGTGAGAAACCAAAGGAGGGGCTTGGAGAAGCAGTGCCGCTGCCATACTCGTAATGCATTTGGAGACTATGTCAGCGCACACACCATTCTTCCCCGTAGTTAACTAAGAGCGAAACCATAAATCGGTTAGATACGAATGTATATCGCCAGTAGACTTCGTGCAACGAGAGCCTACTGGCGATCGGAGTGAAGTTCCAGATGATCTAAGAAGTGAGTTGAGAGGGTTTCAAATCTTAGGCTAGAATACAAGGTGAGAGGCTACAGGCGATTAGTTAGAAAGGATTCAGAGCGTTTCCTTTTTTCGGAAATTAGTTGGACATGTGAGAGCTAGTCCAACACTGAGGGAGGGAAAGTGCTAGTATGAGACATAGAGAATATTATTGAGCAGGGCGACAGAGATTGCCTTTCAGTTGGAGACATTAGCAACACAAATCATCAGATCGAATAAGAGGGGAAAGGAAGATTTACAGAATTGCTAGAGATGAAAGATTGTCAGTAGGAGAACCAAGGATGTTAGCTCACTTTCCTTTGATGAACAAGCAGCTTTGCTCGCGAAGGGCTATCCTGCAACGATTTCTAGACTGAATGAAAATTAGCGAGTGATAGAACGAGAACAAAACATTTTCCACACCCGATAGGCACTGTCTCTAGCCTGAATGGCCAGATAATAAGCACGATCGAACCATGACTTATGAGGAGAAAAGATTGTTTTAGAAAGAATGAATGAGGAAAGAAAAACTTAGCTGAAGAAGAAATGAACCTGCTCATCCCATCAAACGATTACAGCTACTTCTCTATATTCTTTTAAATTCTTTCTACCATCACAAAATTTCTTTTTAATTTTCCTTTTAAAATTTTTTAAGGTAGCCAATTTGCTATCATCTGCAGACTTGGCAACCTTACATTTAAGTCCCTGGTCCAAATATTTTATACACGTATATGAGGAACAGCCACTGACCTAAGAAATCCGTTACGGACCACAAACAGTCTCCTCATTTCATTTAATAAATACTTTTCATTTCATGATTTAACTTTATATTATATATTAATTATTATCCATTACTATCATCATTTATTCATTAATAAATGTTGTTTTTGGGAGAAACTATCACTTTACTTTATTATTGAGACTTAGAATCAAAATTATTTATCGCCTAAAATATTTCGGGCAGGTTGAACCCATGACCCTCCTGTCTTACAGGCCTTTATATATCGTATATTATATATCATATATTTATATATATATATATCTAAATATAATATAATATACATATAATATATATATATATACATATGATATATTATATATATATTATATAAATATATATTATCTATATAATATATATATATAATATATATATATATATATATAATATATATATATACTATATACATATACACAGATATATTATATATTATATATATATATACTTATATATAATATATATATATATAATACCCTACTATATACCTCTATATATATATATTATATATAATATATCAATATATATATAGAGAGAGAGAGAGAGAAGAGACGAGAGAGAAGAGAGAGATGAGAGAAAGATGTTTAAAAAGTTTCTTTTTCAATTAATCGTCATCGTACATCGGCAAAATTTGCTCTTATACCGTCATCGTCATCGGCAAAAATCTCATAATGGTTGAAATTCACTAATATATAACCTATATATATATATTTACATAAATATATATTACAATAATATATATATACATATTATATTATATATACATATACATATATATAACATATATCATAATGACATATATATATATATAATATATATAAGGCCATATTTATAGGAGAAAAAGTATCTGCATTTTCATATCGGCAAAAATTTCGGTATCGGTAGTGAAAAAAATGTGAGTACTTGTATCGGTATCGGTACGGACAAAAGTTTAGATATCGGTTCATTGTGAAACACTAATATATATATATATATATACACTATATATATATATATATATATATATATTTATATATAATATACCGTATATATATATATATATATATATATATATATAATATATACATATTATACACATACAATATACCTATATATATATATTATACGATATATATATATATATATGATATAAAATATATATTATCATATACTTATATATATATATATTACACATAGTATACACAGTATATTATAACTATATAATATATATATATATATATTATATATATTTTTTTCTTTTTTTTAACATAGATAACCACCTTCACGGGGCAATGCCCTTTTCAAAAGAAGTGGGCAAAAAAAAAAAAAAATAATAAAGTAAATAAATAAATAAAAAAAACTTACATAAACAAAACTTAAAAAAATTAAATAAATGGAAAGTAAACCCACCCTGACCCTTAGCCTAACGCAATTCCATTCGGTGAGAACGGCAGAGGACGAGCGTGTGTATAGTCAGGAAGATTAAATATTGCTCGGAAAAGAAGAAGGCAAGGGTTCCACAAAACAGATGTGGCTGGAAGAAGACGGTAACAACGAGTGATCTTGAGTCTCCAATATTCACATAATTTTCATGAGAGAACAAGGCACCTCTTGTGTTACGAGGGCGACGAAGTGGTGGAGGAATGCGAGGGTCAATTCCCTCGAGCACTGCCGTTGTAATACCTATACGAAAAGAAATAGGGCACCTACGTCACGACGCAGAGAAAAGAGGTCAAGGGAGTCAGAGAGTATGGACAGTTTATAAGCCTTTTCCTAGCTTCAACTCTATCCAAAAAGGAGGGTGGAACCGATCCACCCCAAATGTGGAACAGTATTCCATACAGGGGCGAATAAAGACCTTTATATAACTGGAGTATCTGAGTAGAAGAAAACAAATTCACGCAATCTGAACAGAATCCCAGCTTTGTCTGAGGCATTTTAGCAACCCAATGTGATGTGAGCTCCAAAGACAATTCACACTATTTATGTTTGAAGTCCATAGAATAATATATAAAATATATACTCTATATTATATAATATATTCTAATATATATATACTTATATATATATAGTATAATTATATATATATATTATATAATTATATATATATATACGTATCACATATATACATACGACATATATATATATATAATAGTAACATTAAACACATATAATATATATATTATAATACATAAAATATATTTAAACATATACATATATATATAATATATATATGATATATATATATAATATATATATTATATATAATATTATATATATATATATATTATATATATTAATTATACTATATATATATATATATATCATATATCAGGGCATGCGGAGTCTGAGTCGGACTCGGGAGTCGAGCGTTTTCAGGGGTAAGGAGTCGGAGTCGATTTCCCAAAAAGTCGGGAGTCGATGTAAAAAAAATAACTCCTTTCGACTCCCAAAACAGTTTTGGGACCTGTAATTTTTACGACTCCGTCAGCTTTGAATTTTTTTTTTTATGTTTTCTTATTTTTGTTATTTCTAGTATATGATCCCAACAGTCAATTTAAGGAGGTTGACGGACAGGATTCAAAAAATATATAGGACCAGTTCGTTTTACGACACCGTCAGTTTAATTTTTTTGTTTTTTTTAACTAAAGGAATACCCAAGAGTAAACCTCAAAGATGGCAGGAGTCGGGGTCTCTCGGCCTTCCGGGGGAACGACAGGTAGGCCTATTCCCCCTCGGGAGGGTCTCCAGAACACCGCTCTTTGGTTTTATGGGTGTCGCGGGGTTCCTCCGGCCTTTTTCCC
>JABUQX010010425.1:0-10000 GCA_015478945.1 Trachelipus rathkii
GAGATTTTTAATATAAACAACTAGGATTTGGATTAACCTCCGATTAATTTCACCTTAAAATATTTTTTCAAACTATTAATTCCAACGTAGATTTCGAAATTCTCGATTGTTTGTGAATCCAGGAGTTGAGCTATAAATATTTGAAAGCCGGGAGCCCAGATTCGGACTTTGAAGACAGTCTGAGTCAGAGATTTTTCTTCCGACTCTCAGTCATTGGTCGTCAAGGGGTGAGATACTGTATTAGAGCATGACTACTTCATCATGGGCTCTATTACATTACTGCACGCCCCTTGATGTTAGGAAACCTTCTGGCTACTTCACTTTAATATCTACTTAACACAATATTCAGCTAAGATAGTATTCCTAATAGATATTCTTAGGCGTACTAGTAGGGCATCCTGAGTTATTTGATACTATGGGTTAAATAATCTGGTGGCGATGGTGGACCGGACTGAGGGGTTAGAGGAATTGTAACATGTAAAAAAATAAGAAGGAAAAAAATTTACTTATCCTGTATACACTTGAAGCAGAGAATGTCTTCAACTTCGCTTTGGGAGGCATGGTTGTGGACACGGTCAACATAACACTACAAGCTCTCATATCCTACCCAACCAGCTTTTTTAGAGGCACGAATCTGTGCGCATTTCTTTCCACTTCAATTCTGCCATGTTCAATACCTTTCTCCTATCCCTCAGGGCTCATTTCTCACTTTGTTATTTAGAACGCATATCATGTCCTCGTTCAACTGCTTCTGCAATAATATATATAGATTATACCCCCCTACCTATCCACCCTATCCGTTACCGTTTATATATATATATATATAATAATATATATATCTATATATATATATATAATATTATTTATAATTATATATATATATTACATATATATATATATATACTCTCATATATATATATATACCTACAATATTATTTACCTATATATATATATTATATATATATATAATATATAATATAATATACTATAATACGCTATACATAATAGTATATATATATATTATATTTATTATAATTACTATATATATATATATATATATATAATATCTATATATAATATATATTATATATCTATACATTATATATATACTACTAACCCTATAGAGTATACTATATACTTATATATATATTTATCGTACGCTCTTATTCTGTCATTTTCTATCTAAAGATTTTGAAACTCTTCTCTAACCTCTTCAATCTCTCCTAGATCAATCCTGAATCATCAATTCTACTCCTATCGCAGTCAGCTTTCGGCGTCGAGGTCCTTCACTGTGCCGACTATTACTTCTTCCTCCTATCTACTGATTAATCGCGTTTCTTCCGCTTTCAGGAATTAGGGGAGACTCGCGTTGTGGCGCTTGAACCATATCCAATAGCTTTTGACCGGTATCCGGCACGCGTCACTGTTTCTCGCAAGCATCCCTCCTTTGGGTTACCTTCTTCCTCTTTGCTTACTTAGGTCTAGTCTTTCTTCAATGCTCGAATTATCTCGGTCTGTTTTTGATGGCCCCCTACTTTCTTCTACTATACCCTTCTGTCATAGTGGGTGTTCCTCAGGGTTCGTTCTGTCTTCTCTCCTACTTTATTCCTACCGCCCTTTCCATTATGATCTTTGCTCAACCTGCAATTAACTCTATTTTCATCTCATATGCCGATGACTCGACAACACTATCAATTCTTCTAACTCACTTTCAATTTCTGATATTCTTACTTCTTATGAATTGCCATCTCGTCCTTAATCTTTCCGTGATTTCCACAACTTCCTGCTGATTCTGGATAGAATTTCCGGTGGGGTCCGTCTGAACCTTGTGAAATTCCATTCTTTAAAAACTCACATTTCTAAACAAATCTCCCTCTCTAAGACAACCTTATAACTTTCCCCATCTCTTTCCAGACGTGTTTCTCGCCTGCTCCTAGTCTTGACCTCTACATCACAATACGCTTCGCCTCGAAGCCTCGCCGCGCCTCAAAAGAACTGGGAGGTTCTTGCTACGACATCGCGATGCCACTTTTTTTCCTCTTCCCCATTGCCTCCACTATCCACAAGGGCCGTCTAATCCGCCTTCGCTAATGGAATGTACTCGCTCTCATATCCTCGGGGGGGGGGGCTCTGGTTTCACCCGGTATTTGGATAGGGTCGAGTCAAAGGGCAAAAGGCTTAAAAGGCTTATCAACTGTTCTGTACTTTCCAGTTCAATTGGACCCTCTATCTTTGCGCGCGATGTTGGTGCTTTTATCTCTTTTATCTATAGGTACACATCTCCGCAGCGGCGTGCTCGAGGGAGCTTTTCACTCGCGTACCTCCACCTTTTTTACGTCGCCCTCGTAGCACTAGGGGTGATGTGTCGACAACGAGCTTTTGTGTTGCACTTCTCCGTAGGTCACTCCAGCGACTTCTAGTTTCGATGCGGTGCTTCCATTTCTTTCCTGCACATCTCTGTTCTTGAATGGACCATTTCTGTGCCAATCTATTCTGTGTTTCGCTGCTCGATGTCTACAATCTCCCCCATGTCAATAGCCTGCAGTCTGTGCTAATCTGCGTAATTTTGCTTTAGTTTGTTGAGTTATTTAAGGCGTGTCAACACCCTCCTTGAATAGGGCTCCTCCCGTGAGTGGTGGTGACACACTGTTAAAATATATATAATATATATATATATATATATAATATATATATATATATATATACTTATATATTAATATATATATATATATATATATATATATATATATTATATAATATATATATATATTATACGATTTATATATATATATATATATATATATTATATATATAATAAGTATATATATATATATATATATTATTTATATATATATATATATATATAATATATTTATATATATATATTATATATATATATATATATATATATATATATATTCAGTGTGTGTGTGTGTTGTGTAGGTGTGTGTGTGTAGGTGTGTTTTTAATTTTATTCAAAATGGATAGGCTCCCAATCCACTTAATATCACTAATATATCAATGGGATATTCGGAATTGGAATGTGCTTCATTCAAGTGGCTCAGAGAATTTAAGAAATAAATTTGAAAATTACACACAAAAAAGGAAAACAAAATTTCCCCTTACCTTATGCCTGTAATTTCATAGCAATAATCTGTGGCCACTATGTTACTACGTTCAGAAATCTCCCCACAAACAGTTAGCCATTCTTCTCTTACCAACGTCTGAAGGTAACCTTTTGATCTGTAGGTTGTGTCCTAGAAAGTAATTTTAAAACTTATAAATTTTTCGATAATAATAATAATTAATAATCAAATTATTATTCTTGGTATTAAATATCCTTAGTTCTAAATATTGTAGTATTAAATATCCTTATTATTAATTATTATTATTATTATTATTATTATTATTATTATTATTATTATTATTATTATTATTATTATTATTATTATTATTATTATTAAATTTGCAATTACTAGTATATACAATTTTTGTTTATTATTATCATTATCATTTACTATCATTTATTATCAAATATTTATTATCAATCATTTGTTATCATCATTTATTATCATTATCATCATTATTACCATCATTATTATCATTATTATCTTCATTATCTTCATTATTATCATTATCATTATTGGACCAATCTTAAATTTTTTTTATTTGCACTATTTTCGATGAATATTAAATAATTTATTAAAAAAGAGCATGATAAAATAGATGTTTACAGATCTTAAGCATTTCCACTTACAAACTAACAACGTGGTCATATTTAAAGACCGACTCGATGACTGATTCACGTAGTCTTGTAATGTTAATTTAGTTACGTTTTTGTAATTTAAATCAATGTGAAAAGGTATATGGACATTTCAGAAGTAAAACGATACCCTCGTATAAGCAACGACATATTACAAATGTACGAGTCCCCGCAAGGTAGGACGAAGTCCAGCGGGTTCCCCTATCTCTTCACGCTTGGACTCAACCTTGATAGAAAATGATAACGTCATTGAGCGGACTCGAACCTTATATTTACTAGATATATTTTTCGATTGAATTAAGGAAAAAATTGTAATTTACCATTTCTCCTGAAAATAGATCAAAATAAATTAATATTTATAATTATTATAACTATTATTTTTATTATGGACGTACTCACCGAATCATCAAAAGGAGTTCGCGTCAGTCTGGAACAAATCAAATTGCCTGGAAAACTGGTCACAACTTTTTCCACTGCAAATCCTTGATCGAGACGCATTCCTCACGCATTTGAATTCGTCATTGAAACATCACTGAACAATAAATAAATTAAAAATACATATTGCTTATTTGAGAGTGCAAAAGGGCGTAGTACGAAATGAAACTGTCGCGTTTTTGGTGCATAGGTAGAAAGAGGTGAAGGAAATCTCGGACCAACAGTAATGGCGCTTAAGCATGGCAATAACATATATAACTGGACACTTTACGAACTTATACTCGAAAATAGTTTCGTTTTAATACATACGATCTTTTAAAATACATAAAAAAAATATATAAATTATTTATAATGTATAATTAATCGATAACACTGAAGTCTAAATACGTTTTTAAGTATTTGTAACATTTAAAAAAAATAAAAACCGCCAAAAATGAAAAAAACTACAGCAAATAATTTTGGAAGTATTGTATGTACTATATAACACTGAAAAAATTTTCACAGATAAATATAAACATTTTGGGTGTGAGCAGACCACTAAAATAAAAATTTTAATTTTGTTTTTTTTTATCAAAAGAGACACGCTATACTACCTCCACAACCAAGTTCATCCGAGTAATCAGCACAGTCGATCTCTCCATCACAAATATAACGTGAAGAGAGTCTGGTACTACAGGGACATCCAACTTCATCCGTCGCCCTCGGACAGTCAATTACACCATCGCATTTTTCGCACGGGTGCAAGCAATCATAAGAGCCGGTCGTTTCGTTTCGATAAGGGCATGTGGAAGCTCCTGGACCACAAGTCGTTTCTTGCAAATAATAATAATAATAATAATAATAATAATAATAATAATAATAATAATAATAATAATAATAATAATATAATAATAATAATAATAATAATAATAATAATAATAATAATAATTAATAATAATTTGGCAAATGCTCCAATTTGGCCATTTTAAATGAATCTCATAATTCATAATTGTGAATTTTGGTTTTAATCTATTTTATATTATGGATAGAGTAGCTGAAATCCTAGTTTCATTCACAAATATAATATATATATATATATAATATATATATATATATATATTATTATATATATATATAATATTATATATATTATATATATATATATATAATATATATATAATATATATATATATGAACACAAAAAAACTTACTTTTTAGACAAGTTTGGGAATAGAGTTTGAATTTGTATAAATGTGCCTAAATTTGAATTTTTAAGGAAGCAAGATTTTTTTCATTTTTTGAGGAAATTCCTCAAAGAATTGGCCTCAATCTGGACAAAGTCATACACAAACGACATACCGTACGTATGATACAACTATACACAAGCGTTATATATACATACAACATTGTTTTGAATGTATGGTTTCATGTATATGATGATAATGCGACTACATATGATAAATATTTGAATGGGAGTGGTAGGGGTGAAGCAGAAAATCGGTATGAAAGTAGGGAGAGGAAGATGTAGGATTTTTAAGGTTATTATGCCTTATATGTTTTTCCCCTATTCAAAGTGCTTGAAAATTTCGGGAGAAGGTCTAATCTCACTTCTCTCCTTCCCCTCCTCCTCCATCATTCGGCTAAGTTTATGTTACGTGGTAAATTTGTACACCTGTGGGGACTAGTATGTGGTAAAATTTGTATACCTGTGGGGACTATCTTTTGCATTTAGAGTATCTGTTTGATACTTTTATATTAGGTTGGCCGACGCACCGGGGCTGCGGTGCGTGCGGTGCGTTTGGTGCCGCTCCATTTTGGTGCGGTGCGGTGCGGTGCGCATCAAAATTTCAGCGACCTGGTGCGGTGCGGTGCGGAAAGAAAAAATAAAAGTGCGGTTGCGGTGCGGAGCACGAGAAAAATTAACGGGTGCGGTGCGGTGCGGGGCGTGGTGCGGGCCTTTGGATCGCACCGCACCGACCAGTTCCAACAAATTATCGAAAAATAAATAAAATTGGAAAGAAAAAATTGAGTTGGATATATATATATATATATATATATATATAATATATATATATATATTATATATATTTATATATATGATATATATATATATATATATATTAATATATATATATATATATACTATATTATATATATATATTCATATATATATATATATATATATATATATATAATATATATATATATATGACGATTCAATTATTTTCCTCTTCATAACTTGATTGATGTATCAATGTCTCTACTGTCAATTACTCAATGATCGTGGTACATGAGATACTGAGATCTATGAATGTCCGGAAAGGCCAGTGGCCCAGATGGCATTCTTCCTCGTGTTTTGAGGGAGTGTGCTTTTGGAGCTGGCGCTGTCCTCGTTTAACTCTACTCCTTGTGCCTTATACTTAACACTTTTACTCAATGCCTGGAAGCGGCGCTTTTATTCTGTCAATCCCCCAAAAAAAGGGTAAGCCGCTCTGATCCTTCTAACTATCGTTACCTATTGCCTTAACTTGTATTCTACCTAAAATCTTTGAAACTCTCCTTAACTCTCAATTTCTCGATCATATAGAATCTCATTCCTTCTATCAGATCGTCAGTATGGCTTTCGAAGTTCGAGATCAACTGTTTTGACAATCCCTTTCCCTATCTCACTGATCTATGGTCTTCTGTCCTTAAGGACCATGGGGAGTCTTGTGTTGTAGCGCTTGACATATCTAAAGCTTTTGACAATGTATGGCTATGGTCGCTACTCTCTAAGTTACCTTCCTTTGGATTTCCTCCTTCCCTTTGCTTACTCTTGCCTAGTTTTCTTTCAGATCGTTCCTTTTCGCTCCTGTTGATGGAGCAACCTCTTCCTCCCCTTTCATTATTAATTGTGGTGTCTCAGGGTTCTTTTTCATCTCCAACTTTAATTCTACTTTTTCATCCCCAACGATCTTTTTAACTGCACTTCTCACTCTGGTTACTCTTATGGCCGATGACTCAACTCTCCATTCTTTCCACTCTTATTGTTGCTCCCTCGTTTGTATCTAGAGTTTCCTCTCGTCTACAGCTTTCTGATTCAATTCTTTGCCGATTTGTCGGTGATTTATCAAGTGACTACCGCTAATTCTTGTAAGTTCATACTCTTTGAAACTCACTTCTTCCATATCTCCCACTCTAAAACACCTCCCAACTTTCTATCCCCCTTTGACGGCTCTAATGTTTTACCCGTAAACAACATAAAAATTCTTGGACTAAACATAAATAGTGAATTGTCTTTGGAAACCTCAAATCACATCGGTTGCTAAAATGGCCTCAAAAAAAGCTGGGAATCTGGTCAGATTGCGTGAATTTTTTTTTTTTGCTCAGATACTCCAGTTATATAAAGGTCTTATTCGCCCCTGTATGGAATACTGTTCCCACATTTGGGGTGTATCCGGTTCCACCATCCATTTGGATAAAGTTGAAGCTAAGGCTAAGAGGCTTACAAACTGTCCCATTCTTTCTGACTCCCTTGACCCTCTTTCTCTGCGTCGTAACGTTGATGCCTTGTCTCTTTTCTATAGGTATTACAACGGCAGGTGCTCGAGAATTGACCTCTCGCATTCTTCCACCCACTGTGTCGTCCCTCGTAACACAAAGGTGGCTTGTTTTTTTCTCAAATGAAAATTGAGACTCGAGGATCATCGTTGTTGGTACCTCCTTCTTTCCAGCCACATCTGTTTTGCGGATTTCCTTGCCTTCTTCTATTTTCCCTGCAATATTCAATCTTCATCTATTTAAGTCCCGCGTCTGCGCCCACCTGAGGGAATTGCGTTAGGCAAGGGACAGGGTGGGTTTACTTTCCATTTATTTTTTTTTTTTATTCTTTCTTGTAATTTTTTTTTTAATTTATTTATTTATGTTTTTGCCTCCTCCTTTTGAAAAGGACCCTGCCCGGGGGTCAGATTTTTTTAATGCTCACAGTATGTTGCTAGAGAACGGCAGATCCTACAGTAAAACAAATTATATATTTGGAATCAGCCGAAAATTCTAAGGATGGGGATTTTATCTTTTTTTTTTTTTTTTTTTTTTTTTTTTGAAGTAAAAAAAATTTTTTTTTAACTAAAGGAAATACGCCTCTAAGGGTAAACGCGCAAAAAGATTGGCAGGAGTGGGGTCTCTCGGCCTTCCGGTGGACGACGGGGGGGACTCAATCCCCCTCCGGGGATGGTCTCCGGAACCCCCTCTTTGGTCTTTGGGTTTCGCGGGGGTTCCTCCGACCATCCTCTCCGGGGTATGAAAACGTCCCCCCCTTGTCCCCTCGGCTCGAGCCCCCTATAAAAAAAATTAAAATTTTAAAAAAAAAAACAATTTTTCCACAAATTAAGGGGGCTTCGAGCCGACGGGGGGCACAGAGGGGGGAGTTTCGTACCCCGAGGGGATGGTCGGAGAACCCGCGACACCAAAGACCATAAAGCGGGGGTTCCGGAGCATCCCCGGAGGGGGGGGAATTAGTCCCCGTCGTCCACCGGGAGGCCCAGAGGAGAGAAACCGACTCCTGCCATCTTTGCGGTTTACCTCGGGTATTCCTTTAGTTAAAAAAAATTTTTACTTCAAAAAAAAAAAAAAAAAAAAAAAAAAAAAAAAAAAGTTAAATCCCATCCTTAGAATTTTCGGCTGATTCCACCAATATATAATTTGTTTTACTGTAGATGTTGCCGTTCTCTAGTTACATACTGTGAGCATTTAAAAAATCTCATTACAATATATATAATATATATAATTAATATATATATATATATATATATATATATATATATATAATATATATTATAATATATATATATATTAATATATATATAATATATATATATAATATATATATAATATATATATATATATCTATATTATCTATTTATCTATCTATATATCTAGATGTTAAATATTGCATAATAATCGCAATTTGATAAGATGTTAAAGAAAGAACATGATGAGAAGGTAAAGAATTAACTGCCTTCTCTGGGATTGAACCACCGCAGTTGCGACTGAGGACAATATACCCGGTGCGTTACGACTGAGCTACCCTCCAAGCCAAAAAACTTGGATTCAAGAAACAGTTATAAAGCAACCGAGTTCCCGTCAAGGCCACATCACCAAGTGTCCAGCCTGTCCTATCTCTCGTTCTTTATATTTTAGATGTTATAATATTGCATAATAATCGCAATTTGATAAGATGTTAAAGAAAAGAACATATGATGAGTAAAGAATTAACTGCCCTCTCTGGGATTGAACCACCGCATGTTGCGGCGTGAGGACTAATATGCCCGTTGCCTATACACTGAGGCTATCCTCCAGCCAAAAAACTTGATTCAAACAGTTAATAAAGCAACCGAGTTCTCCCGTCAAGGCGACATCAACAGGTGTCCAGCCTTTCCTATCTCTCGTTCTTTATATTTTAGATGTTAAACTATTGCATAATAATCGCAATTTGATAAGATGTTAAAGAAAGAACATATATAATGAGAAGGTAAAGAATAAACTGCCTTCTCTGGGATTGAACCACCGCATGTTGCCGTGAGGACAATATGCCCGGTGCTATACACTGAGCTATCCTCCAGCAAAAAAGTTGGATTCCAGAACAGTTATAAAGCAACCGAGTTCCCGTCAAGCGACATCACAGGTGTCCAGCCTGTCCTATCTCTCGTTCTTTATATTTTAGATGTTTAGAAATAATTGCATAATAAATCGCAATTTGATAAGATTAAGAAAGAACATAATGATGAAAGGTAAGAATAAACCTGCCTTCTCTGGGATTGAACACCGCGAATGTTGCGCGTGAGG
>JABUQX010010425.1:15000-20000 GCA_015478945.1 Trachelipus rathkii
GTGCGCTGTGTTCGCTCCCGGTGCGGTGCGGTGCGCATTGCAAAAGAGGCGGTGCGGTGTGGTGCGCGTAACAGATATGAATGGTGCGGTGCGGTGCTCGGTGCGCGACCTCCTGGTGCGGAGCGGTGCGGTGCGCAAAAAATCCGGTGCTCGGCCAACACTATTTTATATTATCAGTAGGCATAATTTCGACTTTGAATTTTTTTCTGAAAAATTTTCTAAGTTCAAAAAAATTTCTAAGTTCAGAAAAGTTAAGTTAAGTTTAGTTTATGAAAATTATTTAGTGGCAAGCTTCTGGCCTAATTCCAGAGGCTTACCACTAAAGAATTTTCCTTAAAAAACTTTACTTAACTTAATTTTTCTGAACTTAGAAATTTTTTTGAACTTATAAAATTTTTTCAGAAAAAATAGTCATACAGTATCTACAAATATTTATATATATATATATAAATATATATCTATATATATTATATATATATATATATTATATATATATATATATATATATATATAGTATATATATATATTATATATATATTATATATATTATATCTACTAGATGTTATTAACTAACTTGTGTGTGCTTCTGCCTTATCATATGAAGTAGCCCAGATCGACAAGTAGCAAACAAATTTAATAGGTCAAAAATCATCAAAGAATCAAAACACATCAGTTCAGTCCGAAGACTGAGGCGAGCATAGCCATGAAAGCTTGATAATAAGTTAATAATTTTAATGTGAATGGTTATAATTTAATAAAAATATTAATAATATTATATCGCTTTGAAGATTTATTACCTCAAGGGTTTATTTAATCTATATAATATAATATATCATATTATTATATAATATAATATATATATATATATATATATATATATATATATATATTATATATATATATATATTATATTATATATATAATATATATATATATATATATATATATATAGTCAGATCACTGGCAGGCATGTTACTAAAAAACTATAACAGCTACAAGAAAAAATAAAAAAAACATTTTTATTAATCAGGCCGACATTTTTATCCATATTTAAAAAAAAAAAATAATAATAATAAATAACTGCTTTTTGAAAAAAATTTTAAATTTTTTAAAATGATGGAAAGCTGTATGATAACACTGGTTTTTTGAAAATTGACGAAAGTCTCGAGTACCTGACGAAAGCGGCGCAAAGTTGGCAAAGGTGAATTTTTTTATTTTTAACTAAGGAATTACAACGTGGTAAAAACAAAGATGGGCAGGTCCCGGGGTTTCTCGGCCTACCGGGGATGACGGGGGGACGAAGTCCTCTGTCCCTCCGTCGGCTTCGAATCCCTAAAAAAGGATATAAAGAAACATTAAACATTTTTCCAAGCGTAAAACCATAAATACTAATTTTTTAACTCTTGCTTCGTGAGTAATGCAGGGATTCAAGGTCAATCACAGCATACGCTTGCCAGATCTAAGATTATACTAATATTTAAGGTGTTTGTTATTAATAAATATTAAGAATAAAAAATTTTTTTTTTAAGTTTCATCGATGAAAATTGCTTTCGAGATCAAATTTATTTTCTGTAGATGTTCTAGTTTTTCTAGTTACATGCCCTGACCTCTTCGGGTGCTGCCTATACTATATATATATAATATTATATATATATATATATATATATCATATATATATTATATATTATAATATATATATATATATATATATATATATATATATATATATTATATAATATATATATAGGTAAAAGTTACTTAATTAACGCCCACACGGAACTGGAGCTCGGATCAAAAAAAAATTCAGGTACCCCGCATCTATGGATACATAAATAGATGTTTTAGGGGCGAAATGAAAATTTTTTTTCCTGACTGACCTAACCTAATTTCGCCCCTAGAACAGGTTTTTAAAAAAAAAAAATTCATTTCGACCCTAGAACATTTATTTATGTATCATAGATGCTACCTGTGAAAATTTTTTTTGATCCGAGCTCCGTTCCGTGTGGGCGTTAAGTAAGTTTATATAATATATATTATTATAATATTATATATATATATATATATATATAATATATATATATATATATATATATATATATATATATATATATATATATATAGGCACTTATCCTATAAAAGGAAGTTACATAAAGTAGCGCGATATCGAAGATCGCACAACTCTGCTTGTGCATCCCTGCATGTGACGTGTTAGCTAAACTCCAATAGAAAGATACGGAGAGTTTCCACAAGTTGCTTGTTTTTTATCATGTTAATTTTTATATTTAATTTTTTTATATATTTTCTTCTTTTTTATTCTTTTTTAAGGGGCTCGAGCCGACGAGGACAGAGGGGGGACGAAGTTCCCCCCGTCGTCCCCGCTGAGACCGAGAGTCCTGACTCTTTCTATCTTGCGATTTAAATCTTGGGTATTCTTTCGTTAAAAAAAAAAAAAAAATTATTGGCAACCTTAACGCACTATTGCCTTGGAATAATCGAAAAAAATCGATTACCTCGTTCGTTCGATTACTATATTCGGTTAACTACCTTTTTAAAGATAAGTTCCTATTAATATATATATTATTATATATATATATATATATATATATATATATATATATATATATATTATATATATATACTATATATATATATATATATATAGGCAACTTCTCCTTTAAGGATGTTAAACGATATATATCGAACGAACATGTAATCGATTTTTTTTTTCGATTATTTCAAGGCAAAAGTGGTATATTTAATTTTGAGTTTTTTTTTTTTTTTTTTTTTACTAAAGAATACCCAAGATTAAATAGAAAGACTTTGAAAGAGTCGGGTTCTCGGCCTACCGGGGGGACGACGGGGGGACTTCGTCCCCCCCTCTTTCCCCCGTCGGGTTAAATCACTTAAATATATATAAAAAAAAAAAATTAACATATAGAAAATTAACATGATAAAAAAAAGCAACTTGTGGAAACTTTTGCGATCTTTCTATTGGGTTTTAGCTAACACGTGAACACTGCTGCTGCACGAGCAGTATTTTCTGCGATGTCGAATATGTATGACTTTTTTGTAACTACCTTTTAGAAGGAGAAGTGCCCTATATATATATATAATATATTTATTAAATATATATAGTATATATATATATATATCATATATATAATATATATTATATATATATCTTATATATATATATTATATATATATATAGGTCAGCATCCCTAAAGTTCAGGCAATGGTACTAAAAACTATAATAGTACGCGAAAATAAATCATAATTTTATTAATCCAGGAGACATTTTTTACCGCAGAAATTTAAAAAAATTAAAAAAAAATACCGCTTTTTAAAAATTTAAAATTGTTAAAAATTTTTGAAAAATTTACAGTTTTTTGATAAATCGAAGATGCGGCTTCTCCCGAGTGAGACGGAAAGTTGCCAATGTTGAATTTTTTCTTTTTAAAACGGAAATCCCACGGGTAAACAAGAACGGTGGATAGAGTCGGGGTTTCTCTCGGCTTACCGGGGGATCGACGGGGGGACTTCGTCCCCCTCTGTCCCTCCGTCGGCTCGAACCTCCTAAATAAATAAAAGAATAAAAAATAATATTTCTCAATTATATTGTAAGCGACTTTGCAACTTTTTCTCTCGAGACTGCAGCTTTCAACGTCTTTCAAGTCAAACAGAGCCTGCACTTTTACTAATATTAATATGGAGTTATTAATAAATATTAGAATATTAATTAAAATTTTTTTTTAATTTCTGAGGTAAAAATTCATCCTGATTCATAACATCTTCTTAAGTTTCCAGAACATGTTATAGTATTCTAGTTTACCATGCCTGAACTTTTCGGATGCTGGCCATATATAATATATAATATATATATACTTATATATATATATATATAATTATTCATATATATATATATATATTATATATATATATATATATTATATATATATATTATAGCTATATGGTGAAACTAAAGAAAGTACCCGCATGATATCTCGAAAACTAAGATAGGTACAAGAAAACTGATAACATATATGGAATCAGCGTATGAAATTTGTATGGAAAATGCAAAAAAAAAATTTTACTTTTTTTTTTTATTTTTTTTATATCTCCAAAACTACGATAGTTACAAAAAACTAATAACATATTTAAAATAACTTAATATAATTTTATTAAAAAGATTTTTTTTTTTTTTAACTAAAAGAAACCCCAGGGTAAAAGCGCAAAGATGCAAAGAGTCGGGTCTCTCGGCCTCCTGGGGGAGACGGTAGGACCTATTTCCCCCCTCCGGGAGGGTCTCCGGAACCCCCGCTGTTTGGTATTTGGGTGTCGCGGGGTTCCTCGCCCTCTCCCTACGGGTATGGAAAACGTCCCCCCTCTGTCCCACCGTCGGCTCGAGCCCTAAAAGAATTTAATACGCTGATTCATATATGTTTATTAGTTTTCCTTCTACCTATCGTAGTTTTGGAGATATAAAAAAAATAAAAAAAAAAAGTAAATTTTTTTTTTGCATTTTCCATACAAATTTCATACGCTGATTCCATATATGTTATCAGTTTTCTTGTACCTATCTTAGTTTTCGAGATATCATGCGGGTAACTCCTTTTTAGTTTGGGCCATATATATATATATATATATATTATATATATTATATATATATATATATATATTATATAATATATATTATATATATATATATATTATATATATATAATATATATTATAATATATATATTATATATATATATATATATATATAATCATTATATATATATATATTATATATTATATATATATATATATATATATATATATATATATATTCATATATATACTATATATATATATGGGCGCAGTAGTACTGATATAAAGATACTTAAAATAGGCAAGAAGGAGTATAAAAGAAAATTAAGTGTAAATTTATAAGCAATTTTTACCTCTTTTAACTTTGGAATGATTCCTTTGAATTTCAGCGCTAAAATTTCTCTTGT
>JABUQX010010425.1:25000-41287 GCA_015478945.1 Trachelipus rathkii
TTGATCTAGAACGATGAAACTCGGTATATACCATTCATATAAGGTACCCATATCGTATATGGGTTAAATAGCCGTACACATCCCAAAGAGGGGTCACCAGCCCCACAAAACTGAAATATTGACCTAGAACGATGAAACTCGGTATACACATACCATATAAGGTACTCACATCATATATGGGTTAAATAGCCATACACAGCCTAAAGGGGGTCTCCGGGACCCCAAACTTGAAATATTGACCTAGAACGATGAAACTCGGGATATACCCTTCATATCTAGTACCCATATCATATATGGGTTAAATATCCGTTCACATCCCAAAGGGGGTCACCAGCCCCACAAAACTGAAATATTGGCGTAGAACAACGAAACTTGGTATACATCTTTCTTATGATGTATCCTCGATACAAAAACAAAAAAAAAAAATAAAAAAAATAAAAAAAAATTAAAAAAATTTAAAAATTATTTTTTTTAAAATTAAAAAAAATTTTTTTAAAAATTAAAAAAAATTTAAAATTTTAAAAAATTTTTTAAAAAATTAAAAATTTTAAAAATTTTTTTAAAAAAAATTTAAAAATTTAAAAATTTTTAAAAATTTAAAATTTTTTTTAAAAAAAAAAACAAAATTAAACATTTTTTTATTCTTTTTAAGTTTATAACTTAAAAAATTTACGTTTTTTTATATAAATCAAACACCCTCTAGAGCCTCTGGAGCCTCTGGAGCCTCTTGAGCCTCCTCCCCTCCCTCCTCACCCTCCTCCACCTCACGCCCCTCCCCATCTATGATCTAGTGATTCATGTCATATTCTGTATAACATAAACACAACGAACTTTTATATTTATTTTTTGTTTATATGCTTTAAACAGCTTGTTTTTAACTAAATTTTTTACGCTTTTTCATATTTATAACTTAAGAAATTTGGGTTTTTACATACCCTAAACCTGTAATCAGTAAATTCAAACCACACCCCCCCCCCCCTCCCTACCCAAATCCTGGATATTTATACATTAGCATAGTAATATTTAACAAATTTTTATATAACCTTGTCTAATTATCATACTGATCAATGAAATATATGCTAAGTACAAAGATCCATAACTTAACAACAATAAACGTACACTAACATTGAGGGGCAGAACGGAACCTACTTACCTTTTCTAACTAATCCTGATTTTTTACATTAACATAGTAATATTTAACAAACATTTTAATCATAACCCTCTTGTCTAAATATCAACTGATCATTGAATCATTGCTAATGTACAAAGTTTCACATCATAGCAAACATAGCATCACCGTGAACTCGGAATATAACGTACACTCAAAAACCTAACACATCTTAAACATGAATAAACAGTTAACATTAACAAAGCTCCATACTTAACAACAGTAAAGTAACTAACATTGAGAGCAGAACGTAACCTACTTACACTTTTTCTAACATATCACGGATATTTTTACATTAAAATAGTAACATTTAACAAAAATTTCTCACAACCTTGTGTAAGTATCTTACTGATGACAATGATATATGGCTACGTAACAAAGTTTTGCATATTAATAAAGCAACATAGGATCATATGAACTTACGAAATATAATGTACACTCACAATCCTAACCATCTTATACACGATTTTGCATTCACCCTAAACCTGTTCAATACTTAACAACTGTGACATAACTAACATTTGCATACAATACGTAACTTATTCACACTTTTCCAAACATATCTCTAACATATCATTATTATTTTTTGCACGAACATAGTAACATTTAACAAAAATTTATCACAATCTTGTGTAATTATCATACTGACCAACGAAAATACGCTAACGCAGCAAAGATTTCACATCAATAAAGCTAACATATCATAACCTGATGTAACAATATAATGTATAACATCAAATCGAACATACCCTATGCCTGAATAAATCACTAACATTAGCAAAGTTCCATACTTAACAACAGTAAAGTAACTACCGTTGCATACAAAAACGTAACCTATTCATACGTTTTCAAACATATCTCTAACATATCATTACTATTTTCGTATTAACACTGTAATATTTATCATCACCGTACCTAATTATCATACTGATCAACGAATATATGCCAACGTAACAAAGTTTTTTGGCTTAACAAAGCTAACATATCATAGTCTGAACCAAGAATATAACATACACCGAAAAACCTAACATACCTTAAACACGAATAAACAGCTAACATTAACAAAGTTCAATACTTAACAACAGTGAAGTAACTAGCAAAACATATAGAACGTTGCCTTTCACATCTTTTTTTTTCTTTTTGTTTTAAAAACTTTTATTTATTTTTAACTTTATTTCTTTAAAACTTTTTGTTTCAAAAAACTTTTAGCTATTTGTAAATTTATTTCTTTAAAACATTTTAGTTTTGTTTTGTTTTTTAAAAAAAAACTTTTAATTTTTAACTTTATTTCTTTAAAACTTTTTGTTTTTACTAAAAATTTTATTCTTTTTATGTTTATAACGTAAAAAATTGTGTTTTTACATACCTAAACGTAAATCACTGAATCAGTAAATCAAACAACCCTCCCCCCCTACCCGTCCCAACCCTGATCTATTGGGGTAATTGATCATTGATAAGTTGACTACAGTCATATTTCGAGTATCACTTTGGATAAACATAGCATAAAAATATGTTCTTTTTTATACTAACCCTCGAATATATGCTGACATAACAAAGTTTTCACATCAATAAAGCTAACATAACATAACCTGATGTAAGAATATATGTATATCATCAAATCCAACATACCTTAAACACGAATAAACAACTAACATTAACAAAGTTCAATACTTAACAACAGTAAAGTAACTAGCAAAACATATAGAACGTTGCCTTTCACATCTTTTTTTCTTTTTGTTTTAAAAACTTTTATTTATTTTAACTTTATTTCTTTAAAACTTTGTTTTAATAATCATTTTTCTATAATTACTTATATTTTTAAAACTTTTTAAGTTTTGTTTTGTTTTTTTTAAAAACTTTTAATTTTTAACTTTATTCTTTAAAACTTTTTGTTTTACTAAAAATTTTATTCTTTTTATGTTCAGAACATAAGAAACATACATTTTTAAATAAACTAAAAACAGTAAAACAGTAAATAAACAATGTTTGAGGTTCAGTAAGACTTACGACCCTGAATGTATGCAAGATATAATGTATAACATGGATGCTTGGATTTTCAAATTAGATTGCAGGAAAGTAACTGACGTTGCTTACAGCCCGTACCATATTCAACACTTTTTTTTCAAACAGATCTCTAACATATCACTTTTTTACATTATCATAGTAACATTTAACAAAATTTTATATCACAACATACTCGCCAACAAATATATGCTGACGTACCAAAGTTTTTCACATCAATAAAGCTAACTATCATATCCTGAAATAGGAATATAACGCAGCAAAGACAAACCTACATACCTTATGATTCGAATAAATGACTAACATTAACAAAGTTCATACTTAGCAACACTAAAGTAACTAACAATGCATAGAGAACGAACATGTTACGAGCCTGATGTGGTTCCTGTTTTCACTAGAGTTTCAAATACAAGTCGAGAAAATTTGTTCAAACTCCTACCCACTTTTCGATATATTAGCAAATTACCTATGATTCTTGTTTGGTTTCGTTTTCGAACATTACACAATACCTATGATTCTTGTTTGGTTTCGTACCTCTAACATATTGTTCTTACACTAACATAGTAACATTTAGCAAAACTTTATCACAACATTGGTTATTATCATACAGAGCAGCGAAAGTATGCTAACATATAAGTTTTTACATATTAAAGCTAACATAGCATCAACTGAACTAAGAAAATAATGCCCAAAGACAAACATACACTCTTAAGCAGGAAATAAGCAGTCAACATTAACAAAATTTTAAACACTTAACACCAGTAAAGCAACTAACATGGTATGCAAAACGTAACCTAATCTTACTTTTTTCAAGCATAACTCTAACATATTACGTTAATCTTACACTAACACAGTAACATTTAACTAAAATTTCTCACAAACATTGGTTAATTATCATAATGATCAAGCGAATATAATGCTAACGTAACAAAGTTCACATTAATAAGCTAACATAGCATCAACTGAACTAAGACAAATAATGCACAAGACAAACCTAGCAGCATTTAAGCAGGAACTAAACTGTTAACTTAACAAAGTTCCATACTTAACACCAGTAAAGCAACTAAACATGGTATGCAAAACGTAACTTATTCTTACTTTTTCAAGCATAACTCTAACATATTAACGTTAATTAACACTAACACAGTAACATTTAACTAAATTTTCTAGCACAACATTGGTTAATTATCAAACAGCAGCGAAAGTATGCTACCGTAACAAGTTTCCACATAATAAAAGCTAACATAAGGTAACAGACTAAGAAATAATGCAGCAAAGACAAACCTATCAACAACTTACACACAAATACAACTGTTACTTAACAAAGTTCCACAACTCAAAACCAGTAAAGCAACTAACATGGTATGCAAACGTAACCTAATCTTACTTTTTCAAGCATAACTCTAACATATTAACGTTATTCTTACACTGACACAGTAACATTTAACTAAAATTTCTCACAACATTGGTTAATTATACTGATCAACGAATATACTCTAACGTAATAAAGTTTCCACATCAATAAAGCTAACATAGCATCATATGAACTAGGAAAATAATGTACAACGACAAACCTAACACATCTTACGCCCTAATAAACTGTTAACATTAACAAAGTTCCAACTTAATATCAGTAAAGTACTAACTTTTACATACAAACGTACACCTGGTTTATTACTTTTTTCAAGCATATCTCTAACATATTAACGTTAATCTTACATTGACACAGTAACATTTATCAAAAAATGTGTCATAACCATACCTAACCCTCATAATACCTAACGAGTAAAGACGAATAAAGTAAAGTTTTTAGACTTATCTCTTTTTAGACTCCGCCTCCTTTCAGAAAATACCAACTCTAAACATGAAAAAATGATTTTACGCTTTAACTATTTGCATAAAGTGATGCAATACTTATTATATTTGACCCTCTGGCAGGAATACAAGCAATGTAGCAGTCGCCATTCGTTTACGATAATATAAATGACCACATCGTGGGATAAGAAACTCCCTGCATGAAGATATCAAAACAAGCGTAGAGATGCGGGGAGATGTCTCCGTATCAGCACTGCGAAAACTATCCTACTGAAGAAAATAGTGTATAAACAACCCTTAAATGTAATGAGATTCTTTCTTTCAACAACCAATCAGAAGAAAGTAAAACAAGAATACGACGTACGAATGAACCATATCAGTTCAAAAGGGTATATATTCTCGTTCGACAACAACAACAACAACAACAACAACAACAACAACAACAACAACAACAACAACAACAACAACAACAACAATAACATAGTACAAAGATAAGTTCTTTGGATACTAACCAATGAATATATGCTAACGTAACATTGTTTTCACATTAATAAAGCTACCATAGCATCACCAGAGCTAAGAAAATAATGTACAACGACGATTAAACACAACACTTAAGCACGATAAACTGTTTAACATTAACAAGTTCAACACTTAACACCTGTAAAGTAACAGACATTGCATATACAAACGTAACCTATTCATACTTTTTACCAACATATCTCCAACATATTAACGTTTAATTTTAATTGACCAGTATATATTTTAAGGCAAGAATTATCATAACCTTGTTTAAATATCATACATCATACAGAGCAGTGAAAGTATGCTAACGTAACAAAGTTTCCACATTAATAAAGCTAACATAACATAACCTGAACTAAGAATATAATGTACAATGACAAACCCAACACACCATATTTGCATGATAAACCACTAACATTAAACAAACTTCGCACTTACAAACAGTAAAAGTACAATAACACTTCGTCCAAAACGTACCCTATTCAGACTTTTTCAAGCATATCCTCTATCATATCAATGTTAATTTTACATAACAGCGTATATTAACAAAAAGTTTACAATAAAACACTGTCTAATCATGCATACTGACAAAGATATAATGCTGAACGTTAACAAATGTTTTACATCCACTCGTAACATTTAAACAAAAAATTCATCAATAACCTCGTCTAAATATCATAATCCCCAGCGAATAAACGCAAACATAACAAAGTTTTTAACCAAACATAACAAAAAATACAAAATTTTATCCTAACTAACAAAAATAAGTTCCTTTGAGTAAAATATCAGCAGTAAAACGTAATAATTACTGATTTTAGAGCAATAAATCAGTAAATCAGTAAATCAACCACCCATCCCTGCAGTCCCCATACCGTCCAACACTCAGTGATCTATTGAGCTATTGATTCAAGTCATATTCTGTTTAAAACATTTTGTTTAAACATTACATAAAATTGTTCTTTAATATACTAACCTACGAATATATGCTTAACCAACAAGGTGTTTTAGCATCAATAAAGTTAACATATCATAACCTGCTGAACTAAGAATATAAAGTACAAATGCAAACCTAAGCATACCTAGCGTATGAATAATCAGCTAACATCCTGAAATTCCCTACTGATCAAGGTAAACTAGCTAACAGATCATAACAATACTCGATATGTTCCCCCCCTTTTCGAGCATATTAGCAACAGGTAAAGCCGTATATCTAACAAAATCCCTAAACAAAGTGACCAATCTATGCAATACGTGAAGCCACCATCTTGGAACTATGATTGACACTATTTCATCAAGTGTCACTCGTTTTGAGTATAACATCATTTGAACTGTGAATAAACGTAGACATTAGCAAAAGTCTAGGGCAAACCTAACATTATTCAACAAAAACTTAACCTAGGTTCACGTTTCTAACACATCATCGTCAGTTAACACAGTAATATCTTACAAAAACTCATCATTTCTCTAACAAATCAGTGTTATTTCCACATTGTTATAGTAATATTTAACATAACGTACTTAACTTACGAATAAACAGTTTTCATTAACCAAGAGTATCTAAAGCAACACATTACCTTCCGAGAGAAAACCCAGGGGGATGCGCCCCTTGAAAGGGTGTGAATCCTGCGAGGGGGGATCACCCGAAGGGGTGTAAGCGGGCCTTACCCCTCCTTCGGGGGCTGAGGCCTTACCCCTCCTTCGGAGGGGTAAAGCCCGCTTACACCCCTTCGGGGTGATCCCCTCGCAGGATTCACACCCTTTCAAGGGGCGCATCCCCCTGGGTTTTCTCTCGGAAGGTAATGTGTTGCTTTAGATACTCTTGGTTAATGAAAACTGTTTATTCGTAAGTTAGGTACGTTATGTTAAATATTACTATGACAATGTGGAAATAACACTGATTTGTTAGAGAAATGATGAGTTTTTGTAAGATATTACTGTGTTAACTGACGATGATGTGTTAGAAACGTGAACCTAGGTTAAGTTTTTGTTGAATAATGTTAGGTTTGCCCTAGACTTTTGCTAATGTCTACGTTTATTCACAGTTCAAATGATGTTATACTCAAAACGAGTGACACTTTGATGAAGATAGTGTCAACTCATAGTTCAAGATGGTGGCTTCTTTGATAGATTGGTCACTTTGTTAAGGGATTTGTTAGATAATACGGCCTTATACCTGTTGCTAATATGCTCGAAAAGTGGGAAGCATATCGGTATTGTATGATCTTTAGCTAGTTTACCTTGCACTCAGTAGGAATTTTTCAGGATGTTTAGCTGATTATTTCATACGCTAGGTATGTTTAGGTTTGCATTGTACATTATATTCCTAAGTCGCTGTTATGTTTGTAGCTTTATTGATGCTAAAACTTTGTTGGTTAAGCATATATTCGTAGGTTAGTATATAAAGAACATATTTTTATGTTATGTTTGTCCAAAATGATACTTGAAATATGACTTGAATCAATAGCTCAATAGATCACATGCGGGTGGGACGGGTAGGGGACTGCAGGGATGGGTGGTTTGATTTACTGATTTACTGATTTATTGCTTTAAAATCAGTAAATTATTACGTTTTACTGTGATATTTTACTCAAAGAACTTATTTTTATGTTATGTTAGGATAAAATTTTGTTATTTTTTGTTATGTTTGGTTAAAACTTTGTTATGTTTGCGATTATTCGCTGGGGATTATGATATTTAGACGAGGTTATGATGAATTTTTTGTTAAATGTTACGAAGTTGATGTAAAACATTTGTTACGTTAGCATTATATTCTTTGTCAGTATGATGATTAGACAGGTTTATGCTAAACTTTTGTTAAATATTACGATGTTAATGTAAAATTAACATTGATATGTCAGAGATATGCTTGAAAAAGTCTGAATAGGGTACGTTTTGGACGAAGTGTTATGTACTTTACTGTTGTTAAGTGCGAAAGTTTGTTAATGTTAGTGGTTTATTCATGCATATGGTGTGTTGGGTTTGTCATTGTACATTATATTCTTTAGTTCAGGTTTATGTTATTTTAGCTTATTAATGTGGAAACTTTGTTACGTTAGCATACTTTCACTGCTCTGTATGATAATTAAACAAGGTTATGATAAATTCTTGCTAAATATTACTGTGTCAATGTAAAATTAACGTTAATATGTTAGAGATATGTTTGGTAAAAGTATGAATAGGTTACGTTTTGTATGCAATGTCAGTTACTTTACAGGTGTTAAGTGTGGAACTTTGTTAATGTTAACAGTTTATTCGTGCTTAAGTTGTGTTAGATTCGTCGTTGTACATTATTTTCTTAGCTCTGGTGATGCTATGGTAGCTCTCAGCCCGAAGGGCTGAGGCCTTACCCCTCATTCATTCATTGGTTAGTATCCAAAGAACTTATCTTTGTACTATGTTATTGTTGTTGTTGTTGTTGTTGTTGTTGTTGTTGTTGTTGTTGTTGTTGTTGTTGTCGAACGAGAATATATACCCTTTTGAACTGGTGGTTCAGTCGTACGTCGTATTCTTGTTTACTTTCTTCTGATTGGTTGAAAGAAAGAATCTCATTACATTTAAGGGGTGTTTATACACTATTTTCTTCAGTAGGATAGTTTTTCGCTGTGTTGATACGATGACATCTCCCTGCATCTCTACGCTTGTTGTTGATATCTTCATGAGGAGTTTCGTTATTCCCAACGATGTGTCATTTATATTTAATCGTAAACCGAATGGCGACTGCTACATTGCTTGTATTCCTGCCATAGGGTCAAATATAATAAGTATTGCATCACTTTATGCAAATAGTTAAAGCATAAAATCATTTTCATGTTTAGAGTTGTTATTTTCTGAAAGGAGGCGGAGTCTAAAAAGAGATAAGTCTAAAAACTTTACTTTATTCGTATTTACTCGTTAGGTATTATGATGGTTAGGTATGGTTATGACACATTTTTGATAAATGTTACTGTGTCAATGTAAGATTAACAGTTAATATGCTAGAGATATGCATGGAAAAGTATGAACAGGTTTTACGTTTTTGTATGTAAGTTAGTTATTTACTGATATTAGTGTGGAACTTGTATATGTAACAGTTTATTAGGGCGTAGATGTGTTAGCTTTGTCGTTGCACTTATTTTCCTAGTTCATAGATGCTTATGTTTAGCTTTTTAATGTGAAGACATTGTTATGTTAGAGTATATTCGTTGATTAGTATAATTAACCATTGTTGTGAGAAATTTTAGTTAATGTTACTGTGCAGTGTAAGAATAACGTTAAATGTTAGAGTTATGCTTTGAAGTAAGATTGGTTACGTTTTGCATACCATGTTAGTTGCTTTACTGGTTTTGATTGTGGAACTTTTGTTAATGTTAACAGTTTAATTTGTGTGTAAAGTTGTGATAGGTTTGTCTTTGTGCATTATTTTCCTTAGTTCATGTTACGCTATGTAGCTTTATTGATGTGGAAACTTTGTTAGTTAGCATAACTTTCGCGCTACTGTATGAGATAATAACCAATGTTGTGAAGAATTTTTAGTTAAATGTTACTGTGTTAGTGTAAGATTAACGTAATATGCTTATAATGAGAGTTATGATTGAAAAAGTAAGAAATAAGTACGTTTTGCCATACCCATGTTGTTGCTTTACTGGTGTTAAGTATGGAACTTTGTTAATGTTAACAGTTTATTCCTGCTTAAGATGTGCTAGGTTTGTCTTTGTGCATTATTTTCTTAGTTCAGTTGATGCTATGTTAGCTTTATTAATGTGGAAACTTTGTTACGTTTGCATACTCGCTGGTCTGTATGATTAATTAACAATGTTGTGAGAAATTTAGTTTAAATGTTACTGTGTTAGTGTAAGTTAACGTTAATATGGTTTAGAGTTATGCCTTGAAAAAGTAAAGATTAGTTACGTTTTGCATACGCATGTTAGTTGCTTTAGTGCTGTTAAGTATGAAACTTTGTTAATGTTGACTGCTTATTCCTGCTTAAGATGTGTTATGTTTTGTCTTTGGGCATTATTTTTTAGTTCAGTTGATGCTATGTTAGCTTTATTAATGTGAAAACTTTATTATGTTAGCATACTTTCGCTGGTCTGTATGATAATTAACCAATGTTGTGATAAATTTTTGCTAAATGTTACTATGTTAGTGTAAGATTAACGTTAATATGTTAGAGGTACGAAACCAAACAAGAATCATAGGTATTGCGTAATGTTTCGAAAACGAACCAAACAAGAATCATAGGTATTGCGTAATATTTCGAAAAAGTGGGAGGAGTTTGAACAATTTCTCGACTTGTATTTGATAACTCTAGTGAAACAGGAACCACATCAGCTTCGTACATGTTCGTTCTGTATGCATTGTTAGTTACTTTACTGTTGTTAAGTATGGAACTTTGTTATTGTTAGCAGTTTATTCGAGCATAAGGTATGTTAGGTTTGTCTTTGGGCATTATTTTCTTAGTTTAGATGATGCTATGTTAGCTTTATTAATGTGAAAAACTTTGGTACGTCAGCATATATTTGTTGGCGAGTATGTTGTGATAAATTTTTGTTAAATGTTACTATGTTAATGTAAAATAATAGTGATATGTTAGAGATCTGTTTGAAAAAAAAGTGTGAATATGGTACGGGCTGTAAGCAACGTCAGTTACTTTCCTGTTGTCAAGTATCGTATTTTGTTAGGTTTGATGTTATACATTATATTCTTGCATCAGGTTATGTTATGTTAGCTTTATTGATGTGAAAACTTTGTTATTTACTGTTTTACTGTTTTAGTTTATGTAAAAATGTAAATTTTTTTTTACGTTATAAACATAAAAAGAATAAAATTTTTAGTAAAAACAAAAAGTTTTAAAGAAATAAAGTTAAAAATTAAAAGTTTTAAAAAAAAAAAAAAAACTAAAAAGTTTTAAAGAAATAAAATTAAAAATAGCTAAAAGTTTTTTAAAACAAAAAGTTTTAAAGAAATAAAGTTAAAATAAATAAAAGTTTTTAAAACAAAAGAAAAAAAGATGTGAAAGGCAACGTTCTATATGTTTTGCTAGGTAACTTTACTGTTGTTAAGTATTTGAACTTTGTTAATGTTAGTTGTTATTCGTGTTTAAGGTATGTTAAGGGTTGATGTTATACAATTATTCTTACTGCAGGTTAGTTATGTTTAGCTTTATTTGATGTGAAAACTTTTGTTAATGTAAGATTATATTCGAGGGTTAGTATAAAAAAGAACATATTTTTATGCTATGTTTATCCAAATGATACTCCAAATATTACCGGAGTCAACAGATCAATAGATCAATACCCCAATAGATCCAGGGTTGGGACGGGTAGGGGGAGGTAAGGGTGGTTTGATTACTGATTCAGTTTGATTTTATAATTTAGGGTATGTAAAAAACACAATTTTTTTACGTTATAAACATAAAAAGAATAAATTTTTTAGTAAAAACAAAAAGTTTTAAAGAAATAAAGTTAAAATTAAAAGTTTTTTTTTAAAAAAAAAACAAAACTAAAATGTTTTTAAAGAAATAAATTTACAAATAGCTAAAAGTTTTTTGAAACAAAAAGTTTTAAAGAAATAAAGTTAAAAATAAATAAAAAGATGTGAAAGGCAACGTTCTATATGTTTTGCTAGTTACTTCACTGTTGTTAAGTATTGAACTTTGTTAATGTTAGCTGTTTATTCGTGTTTAAGGTATGTTAGGTTTTTCGGTGTATGTTATATTCTTGGTTCAGACTATGATATGTTAGCTTTGTTAAGCCAAAAACTTTGTTACGTTGGCATATATTCGTTGATCAGTATGATAATTAGGTACGGTGATGCAAAATATTACAGTGTTAATACGAAAATAGTAATGATATGTTAGAGATATGTTTGAAAACGTATGAATAGGTTACGTTTTTGTATGCAACGGTAGTTACTTTACTGTTGTTTAAGTATGGAACTTTGCTAATGTTGTGATTTATTCAGGCTAGGGTAATGTTGATTTGATGTTATAGCATTATATTGTTTTAGCATCAGGTTATGATATGTTTAGCTTTATTGAATGTGAAATCTTTTCTGGTTAGCGTATTTTTCGTTTGGTCCAGTATGATAATTACACAAGATTGTGATAAATTTTTGTTAAATGTTACTATGTTCGTGCAAAAAAAAAATAATAATGATATGTTAGAGATATGTTTGGAAAAGTGTGAATAAGTTACGTATTGTATGCAAATGTTAGTTATGTCACAGTTGTTAAGTATTGAACTTTGTTAATGTTGACTGCTTATTCGTGTATAAGATGTGTTAGGATTGTCGTTGTACATTATTTTCGTAGTTCATATGATTCCTATGTTTGCTTTATTAATATGAAACTTTGTTACGTTAGCATATATTCAATTGATCAGTAAGATACTTACACAAGGTTGTGATAATTTTTGTTAAATGTTACTATGTTAATGTAAAAACATCAGTGATATGTTAGAAAAAGTGTAAGTAGGTTACGTTCTGCGTTCAATGTTAGTTACTTTACTGTTGTTAAGTATGAAAGCTTGTTAATGTTAACTGTTTATTCATGTTTAAGATGTGTTAGGTTTGTGAATGTACGTTATATTCGTTGTTCAGGTGATGCTATGTTTGCTTTATTGATGTGAAAACTTTGTTACGTTAGCATATATTCAATGATCAGTATGATATTTAGACAAGGTTATGATAAAATTTTTTTAAATATTACTATGTTATGTAAAAATATCAGTGATATGTTAGAAAAGGTAAGTAGGTTTCGTTCTGCCCTCAATGTTAGTTACTTTATTGTTGTTAAGTATGGATCTTTGTACGTTAGCATTATATTCATTGTCAGTATGATAATTAGACAAGGTTATGATAAAATTTGGTTAATATTACTATGCTAATGTATAAATATCCAGGATTTGGGTAGGAGGGGGAGGGGTGTGTGGGTTTGATTTACTGATTACAGGTTTAGGTATGTAAAAACGCCAAATTTTTAGTTTATTAATATGACAAGTGCGTAAATTTAGTAAAAACAAACTGTTGAAAGCATATAAAACAAAATAAATAAAGTTTTGTGTTATGTTATACAGAATATGATATGAATCACTAGATCATAGATGGGGAGGGGCGTGAGGTGGAGGAGGGTGAGGAGGGAGGGGAGGAGGCTCAAGAGGCTCCAGAGGCTCTAGAGGGTGTTTGATTTATATAAAAAACGTAAATTTTTTAAGTTATAAACTTAAAAAGAAAAAAAATGTTTAATTTTGTTTTTTTAAAAAAAATTTTTAAAAAAATTTTTAATTTTAAATTTTTAATTTTTTAAAAATTTTTAAATTTTAAATTTTTTTTTAAAATTTTTTTAAAATTTTTTAAATTTTTTTTTAATTTTAAAAAAATTTTTTTTTAATTTTTTTAATTTTTTTTTTTTAATTTTTTTTTTTTTTTTTTTTTTTTTTTTTTTCTGTATCGAGGATACATCATAAGAAAGATGTATACCAAGTTTCGTTGTTCTACGCCAATATTTCAGTTTTGGGGGGGGGGGGGCTGGTGACCCTCCTTTGGGATGTGAACGGATATTTAACCCATATATGATATGGGTACTAGATATGAAGGGTATATCCCGAGTTTCATCGTTCTAGGTCAATATTTCAAGTTTGGGGTCCCGGAGACCCCCTTTAGGCTGTGTATGGCTATTTAACCCATATATGATGTGAGTACCTTATATGGTAGGTGTATACCGAGTTTCATCGTTCTAGGTCAATATTTCAGTTTTGTGGGGCTGGTGACCCCTCTTTGGGATGTGTACGGCTATTTAACCCATATACGTTATGGGTACCTTATATGAATGGTATATACCGAGTTTCATCGTTCTAGGTCAATATTTCAGGTTTGGGGGTCCCAGAGACCCCCTTTAGGCTGTGTACGGCTATTTAACCCATATATGATGTGAGTACCTTATATGGTAGGTGTATACCGAGTTTCATCGTTCTAGGTCAATATTTCAGATTTGGGGGCCGGTCCCAGAATTTGGCCAAATCGGTCATTTTACCCCGGATACATCTAAGATACAACCTAAAAAAGGCTGTATATCAAGTTTCGTTGTTCTATGTCAATATTTCAGATTTTGGGGTGAGTACCCCGTCTGGGGCACCCACAGTCATTTTACACCCGGGGTCATCTAAGATACATCCTCAGAAGGTTGTATACCGAGTTTCATCATTCTAGGTCAATATTTCAGATTTGATGGGGCTGGTCCCCGAATTTGGTCAAATCGGTCATTTTACCCCGGATACATCTAAGATACAACCTAAAAAGGCTGTATATCAAGTTTCGTTGTTCTATGTCAATATTTCAGATTTTGGGGTGAGTACCCCGTCTGGGGCACCCACAGTCATTTTACACCCGGGGTCATCTAAGATACATCCTCAGAAGGTTGTATACCGAGTTTCATCATTCTATGTCAATATTTCAGATTTGGTGGGGCTGGTCCCCGAATTTGATCAAATCGGTCATTTTACCCCGTATACACCTAAGATACAACCTAAAAAGGTTGTATATCAAGTTTCAGCTTACTACATCAATATTTAATGTTTGGGGTGGGATCCCTTCTGGGGGATCCTAGACACCCTATACGGTCTTATAACCATCATATTCGAACTCTACGACCTCGATAACCCTTATAAGGACACCAACATTGTTGTTATACGACTGTTTATTACCTAACCCATGTAGATATATATTGGACTTAGAACTGGATGCGAAGAAGAAACCACGGTGGAAAAATAACAAAAAAATAATAATAATAATAATAATAATAATAATAATAATAATAATAATAATAATAATAATAATAATAATAATAATAATAATAATAATAATAATAATAATAATAATAAAACTTCAAACACTCGTTCACTCAAGCTGAGTCGGAGCCGGAGTAAGAACCGCGCCCGGAGCCGGAGTAAGAGCCGGGCCCGGAGCCGGAGTCGGAGTCGGAGTCGGAGCACAACACAACTCGAAATTATGATCACTTCGTGATCATAATTTCTTCGAAGTAATAATAATAATAATAATAAATAATAATAATACAAACAAACAAAGATAATAATAATAAATAATAATAAATAACATGAAAAAGCAATTAACTTAGATCAAAAACACATGTTCTTATCAGCTACGCTGATAAGAACACGTGTCCTTATCAGCTACGCTGATAAGGACACTCAGAGAACGTATTCCTGAAGTTGTCTTTGAAGTGGTCATATTACTACTATATATATATATATATATATATTATATAATATATATAAAAAATATAAATAATATATATACTTATATATATATATAAAAAAAAATCTCTCTCAAGTGTACACAATACATATATATATATAATATATATATATATATATTATATATATATATATATATATATATATATATCTATATATTATATATATTACCCCTCCGTCAAATTTTTTTTTTATATACTGTTAGTATATGATACTAACTGAATTTAAGTGGGGACGAACAGGATCAAAAGGTTTTAAAAATTAAAAAGATGTTAATATTTAATAGAATCGTACCTTTGCGTAGTGTCAAACGTACAATGCTTACACTGTACGTTTGGCAACTACGCCCGACGAAAAATAGAAATTTCTTATTGCAAGATACGACCTAAAATAAAAGAAGCATACCTATTTTTTTTTTTTTAATTTCGTTAAAGGAAAATGTGTTCGAATTCATACAATCGATATTAAAAATATTGAAAACACACATTAAGCATAAATAAAAAAAAA
>JABUQX010010426.1:7500-12500 GCA_015478945.1 Trachelipus rathkii
AAGAGGAAATTGTAGTTCCCTTCTCAAGGAGATTCCAACCCTTTAATCTAGATGCCAATAGTTCTGCCTGTTTCTTTGACAATGATAGATCGCGAACTAGATCATTGAGTTCATGCTGATTAATTCTATGAGGTTCTGTTGACATTCCATCATAATCAAGGTCTTCAAAGTCGTCATTTTCTGAACGTAATTGTAAATCTTCTTCGTCGGAGTTTTCTGACAGGAGATTCACATTTTCAGGTGATGCAGGGATAGGAAGCTCTTCGCTGTGAGGAACAGGCCTAATAGCCGAAGGTAGGTTTGGATATTTAATGGTCTTCTTGGTCTTATTCTAGCAATTCTTGTAATGCAAAAATAACAGTCCATTGCGTGATCCTTTGGATCCCTCCATACCATTGGAATTGCAAATGGCATATGTCTGGACTGTCCGTTAAGCTAACCACTAAGTAATGTTACACAAGACGCACAGCAAATATAAGGTGCCCAAGATTTATCTTGATCACCAAGCTTAATTTCAAAATAAAGTTTATATGCTTTTTTTATTAAGGGAGTAATATTCCTCATTTGGGACTTCAACGTTACCTCACCACAAATGTAATAAAATTTGTTTGGATCATTTTTACAATTTCGTGGCATTTTAATTAAACAATTTGAACGTGTGTAAATATATATATATATATATATATATATATATATATATATATATATATATATATATATATATATATATATATATATATATATATATATATATATATATTTATATATATATCTGTATGTCTATATAACATATATATAACCTAACTATATATATATATATATATATATATATATATATATATATATATATATATATATATATACATCAGGCCGGACTGGCTCCTTTGGGGCCCTCGGCTAAAATTGAAAGGGCCCCTACCGAGAATTTAGAGGGAATATATTTTTGGAATATATAATGTTTGATAATTATTCTTACATGCTTAAAAAGCACATTTACCTATTTTGTCACTTGGGGAAATAATTGAGGAAAAAAGTAAGCTATATTTGATGTAGTTTACTTTACAATAAGTATTTATATAATTTTTATATACCATTACCCTAAACTAGTTCCTGCTAGAAAAAAATAGGAGTATACTTAAAGCCCGTTATCGTTTTGGCATTTTGTCTTACGCTCGATAAAGATAAAAATGTTACGCATTTCACGTGCCAAATCGACCAATTCACTATTAATAAGCTTGTTTACAAACATTTTGGAATCAGCTGTTGTGCGAAATTAGAAGCACTTATGATGAACCAAGGATTTGGAAGGCATTATTATAAAAAGGAAAAATAATGATGTTTTTCAGAATATTTTAATTTTGGAGACTAATAAAAAAATGGAGGAGAGATTATTGCCCTTTCTTCCCTTACTCTTAAAGGTAATTTTTCGGTGTTTGGAAGATATATATATATATATATATATATATATATATATATAAATAAATTCTTAAATAGATCTCTAGCTTTACAATTTATTTGTCTATAGAAATATATGTCATGATAACAACAATATATATATATATATATGGTATTTGTTACAAAAAAAAAGAAAGAAAAACAATGAAATTGCATCATTGTGTGAATCTTATAAATCAAAGATTCTCAAAAGCTGAAAATTAAAGGAGCATTTTTTATTCAAGGAAGTATCTTCAGCCGTCTAAATTCAAACGGGCCACCACATCCAGAGAAAACATTATCATTGCATTTTTTATGAATATTTAAAAGGAGAATTAATAATTGTGAATACCACACAAATATTTGACACAATCTCATTACTCTTAAAGTCGTTAATAAAAAAAATTGATTTCTTTGTAAAAAAAAAATAAAAATAAAAGAAAAAAAATTTCATGACTGCTTTCTGCCATAATTTCCTTTGTTTACATTTTTCGGAAGAATAGAATTTTTCGGTAAGATTGCGAAATAGCAATCTTACGGAATTTGTCAAAATTCTTACGTTTGGTGAGAATATTGACCAATTTTTCGGAAAATTTGACAAAACGAACGCAAACTTGAGAACGTTCTTATTTTTCGTAAGAATATTCTTATTTTTCGTAAGAATATTGACAAAACGAAAACGGCTTAAATTACTAATTAATTATTTAATTACCAATTAATTAATTAATAATTAAATAATTACTAATTAATTACTAATTAATTACTTAAAAATGAGATTGAGTAATATTTTTAGTTTTAGGCAACCAAATCACACTGTTGAAGCCATAATAGTCTAAATCCTACTGTAATACCTCAGTAAATATTAAAAAGGGACACAAGTCACATCGGTAATAAAAAACCAAGCATATTGAAAAGAAAAACAATGTCCTCTTTAATTGTGATTTAATTGTTACAAATAGTAGAATATATTTTATAACAAAAAGAAAAATTGCTCTACAATACCTTGGTACAGAGTACAGACACAGCAAACTAAGAAAGGTTATGTGATAGTGAAAGGTTGTTTACTAACCTAACAGCTTTTTGGCCAGTTCTTCACTGGTCCTGGCTACTTCATCTATAATAACATCTTTATCCAAGTTATAAAACAAGTCTCTTTCTACATTCATGAAAAGAAGATTAGACATAAGGTCATGTTTTAAAGTAGATCTAAGTCAATTCTTAACTATTTTAAGTTTAGAAAATACTCTTTCACAGGTATGGGTAGTACAAACTTGTAAGCTACATATAGGTTGGTAAACAATCCAGATTGTGAGAGTTCAAAAACAACAAAAAAGGCGCATGATAAACACCAAAAACATTGTTTATTTTCAGAGCAGCAACCATAAAGATTTTCGTCTTCTTCAAACTCAGATTCTACATCGCCAAATTCACAGATTTATTCAGCTCTATTTAGATTGTCTTGTTTTCTTTTAATGTAAGTTTTTTCAGCCATTGTAAAACTTTCATACTAATCTGCAAACTGTTTCAGCTCTATCAATAACTGACTTCTTTCAACTTTCCGTAGGAAAACTATCAAGCATTACGATTTCATTAAATTTCTTTGGGTCTAACCAGGAACAATCTTCTAAAATTTCTTTGTTTGGACTAAATCTTTCTTCGATACTTGTCCTGACACAATCTAAAACACTGAAAAAGACCAATTTATAGTTTTGAGCAGTTGAGATTCCAGGAGTTTCATCTACTGATTTTTCACCAGGCATTACCTTTTTCTTCTAATTCTACTTCTACATCAATACTGTTATCTTCTAATTTGCTATTAACTGTACTTGCATAATATTTTGTTTTTGAATACAGAGCCTACTTGTTGAAGCAGCTTCTCTACCAAGTTCCAGGCTGTTGAATAGTCAATGGTTTTACTTTGTAAATATTTTGAAATGGGAGATATAACAAGAAATAAATCTAATTAAACAATAGACATAAATAGGTTTTCAAATTTGGACCATTGGCTGATTAACCATGAATTTAGATTTGTGTTTGATATTTCTTTTAAAATGGTAATAAAATTGAATAGTTTCTCTGTTTACACTTTTCTCAATTCTTAAAAATCCCTCATCGATAATAATTGAAGAAAGAGCTTTATGTTTACTCCACCAACTTGTGGCTCCTATTTTTTGCAACTTGTGCATTTTTTCATGTGCAATATGTTTTCTTTTTGTTTCCCTCTCCCATACGGCCATTCTTTTATAAGACGAGCTTAGAAAACCAGCTGATTCTTCCACCAATCCAACTAAGTTTTCTGCTTGGAGCAACGTTACTGTTGAATCAGCTACTACCAAGTTCAGCATGTGTCCTATACAGTGAGTGTAAATAAGATCTTCATTTTCCTTTTTGAACTGAGCTTGTAGACCGTTAAAACAACCTTTCATATTGTTAGCTCCGTCAAATGAACAAGCAATAATATTTGATGGTGCAATGCCACACTTGGCTAATTCTGGTTTTATAAGCTCGTACAAAGCTAATCCAAATGAATCATCGACTACTGTTATTTTTAAAAGTCTTTCATATATCTTTCCTTGAAAGACATAGCGGACGCAAATCGCCAACTGGTCCATAACAGCTACATCTTGAGTACTATCTACCATCACGCTGAATATTATGCTATCATGAAGGTCTTTCAAAATGATATCACGGAACATCGAACCAATTATTTAAGTAGCTTGTTGATAAAGGTTTTTCACAAAAAATGTCAACAAAGAGCCTCGTCTAGTCGGTCTTTTAGTTAACTTTCCAGTGGTTTTTCTTTTGTTCACATTATTTTCAGTCTGTGCTTTTTGCTGTCTTCAATACACTTTCTGACATGATTTTGTTAAATCACATCATAATTTGCAACCAACATGACCAGTTCGAGAAAATTACCATGATTATCTGCAGAGTCAAGCGTATAAGACCCTTTCTGCTTTATCCCCTCTGTACGCAATGCCTTGTTTTCCAGTAAACAAAACTATAACAATTAAACGTTGAACAACCAAACTTCTGGTGTGAACTTCTCTTTCTCGCTTGTTGGTTTGGTTAATAGTCAGAAGAGTTGAAATATCACGACCTTTTTGGCTTTTAAAAGCTGCCTTCGCTGCTAGTTGACGATAACGAAAGTCTTCGTAAATTTCAACAGATTAATAAATATGCTTAGGAGAAGAGTCATGTCCGGTAATAAATGTAGAATCTCTATTATCTTTATATATATATATATATATATATATATATATATATATATATATATATAATATATATATATATATATATATATATATATATATATATATATATATATATATATATATATATATATATATATATATATATACTTCTTCTTATATATATATATATATATATAATTAGGTCCTGACTGGCCATTTCGGAAAATTTTAAATTGAAGAATGAATTTATCTATAATAATAATAATAATAATAATAATAATAATAATAATAATAATAATAATAATAATAATAATAATAATAATAATAATAATAATAATAATAATAATAATAATAATAATAATAATAATAATA
>JABUQX010010426.1:20000-25000 GCA_015478945.1 Trachelipus rathkii
TTGCAGTTTGATTGATCTCGTGGACAAATAATGATATAAAATAGTATTATTCTGACGGTATATATTTTAATTGCTCTAGGCTTTGAGACCTGTCGTTAGGAAGATCTTTGTAAAATGAATATTTTCTTGAGCTTTTGAAAATAAAATAAAAAATTATCATAATAATTATCCTCTTTCCAGTAGATTATTCTGAAATAATGTAATAATAATAATAATAATAATAATAATAATAATAATAATAATAATAATAATAATAATAATAATAATAATAATAATAATAATAATAATACACTCACATAGAAACAACAATAATAATAATAATAATAATAATAATAATAATAATAATAATAATAATAATAATAATAATAATTATTATTATTATTATTATTATTATTATTGTTATTATTATTATTATTATTATTATTATTATTATTATTATTATTATTATTATTATTATTATTATTATTATTATTATTATTATTATTATTATTATTATTATTATTATTATTATTATTATTATTATTATTATTTATTATTATTATTATTATTATTATTATTATTATTATTATTATAAGATTTACTTCATTAACTTGCAGTTACTCCCGAATTGATTCTTAATTCGTACTTAATTTTCTTAATACTAGTCTAGAAAATAGTTTGCAAAGAAAGTAAGAGGCATATTTAAATTTATTAGTTTCTGACCGGTTTCGTCCGTAAACGTCGGACATCTTCAGAGTTTCGATTCTAACATTTGAATGAATTATATAATAAAAGATTTAAAAAATTAAAATTAAAAATTAGATTTTAGATTTTAGTATTTCATATTATATTTAATTTAAGTGACAATACGTTGAACTTTATGTTAATGTCTGGTTTTAGATGTTTTATGTAGTAAGCCTCAGCTATTTTCAGTTTTTGAGCTTCGCATGAGGAGTGTAAAATTTTGAATGACTGTGAGATATCAGGTATAGTTGTTTTGTTATGTTCAGTGAATAAATGTTCGTATATTTTACTAGGTTTAAAGCGGTGTTGGTATGCCCTATCTGTTAATCTATTAGTCGTGTAACCAATATACGTCGACGTACAGTCAGACTCGGGACATGCGAATTGGTACACGACATGGTGATTAACTGAAAGAGTATCCTTAGTAGAGAAGCAGGAAGAAAGTTTTCTTGTTTTGTGGTATAGTTTAACTGTGATTTTTGTGTTACTTGTAGATTTAATGTGGCTGTTTATAATGCCGCGTAGACATTTTTCCTCTTTATCAAAGTCTTTTGCATTGGAAGTTTTAAAATAAAATTTAATGCTTTCAGAGTTATTATTCGTATTGTCCTGTTAAACTATACCACAAAACAAGAAAACTTTCTTCCTGCTTCTCTACTAAGGATACCCTTTCAGTTAATCACCATGTCGTGTACCAATTCACATGTCCCGAGTCTGACTGTACGTCGACGTATATTGGTTACACGACTAATAGATTAACAGATAGGGCATACCAACACCGCTTTAAACCTAGTAAAATATACGAACATTTATTCACTGAACATAACAAAACAACTATACCTGATATCTCACAGTCATTCAAAATTTTACACTCCTCATGCGAAGCTCAAAAACTGAAAATAGCTGAGGCTTACTACATAAAACATCTAAAACCAGACATTAACATAAAGTTCAATGTATTGTCACTTGAATTAAATATAATATGAAATACTAAAATCTAAAATCTAATTTTTAATTTTAATTTTTTAAATCTTTTATTGTATAATTCATTCAAATGTTAGAATCGAAACTCTGAAGATGTCCGACGTTTACGGACGAAACCGGTCAGAAACTAATAAATTTAAATATGCCTCTTACTTTCTTTGCAAACTATTTTCTAGACTATTATTAAGAAAATAAATGAGGAATCTTGAAATTATTCAGAGAATTGGAAGTTAAAAGTAAAACTTATATTAAAACAAAAGCTGACATAGAATTTCTATATTATTATTATTATTATTATTATTATTATTTGAAAGGTATCAAAATTATAGGCCTAATTCCCGTAGATTATTTCACAGAAGTACCAATTCGACTGCTTTTTATATAAACTATTTTATTTTATTTTATTTTATTTTTATTTTAAGTATTAAAACTTTTGTAACAATTTTCATTTTAATGAAGCTCAACTGTTTTTCGTAATAATGTAATAATAATAATAATATTAATAATAATAATAATAATAATAATAATAATAATAATAATAATAATAATAATAATAATAATAATAATAATAATAATAATAATAATAATAATAATAATAATAATAATAATAATAATAATAATAATAATAATAATAATAATAATAATAATAATAATAATAATAATAATAATAATAATAATAATAATAATAATAATAATAATAATAATAATAATAATAATAATAATAATAATAATAATAATAATAATAATAATAATAATAATAATTATAATAATAATAATAATAATAATAATAATAATAATAATAATAATAATAATAATAATAATAATAATAATAATAATAATAATAATAATAATAATAATAATGATAGTAATAATAATAATAATAATAATAATAATAATAATAATAATAATAATAATAATAATAATAATAATAATAATAATAATAATAATAATAATAATAATAATAATAATAATAATAATAATAATAATAATAATAATAATATTAATCACACACACACACACACACACACACACACACACACACACACACACACACACACACACACACACACACACACACATGATAAGAATAATAATAATAATAATAATAATAATAAAAACAATAATACTAATACATTAATAATAATAATAATAATAATACACACACACACAATAATAATAATAATAATAATATATATATATTATTAAGATTATTAAGGTTATTATACATATATATATATATAAGAAGGGTTATTATTATTATTGCTATATTGTATATATATATATATATATATATATATATATATATAGACTTTGTGGAGGTAAGTTTGGTTTGGAAACAGCAAGATTGGAAGGGAAATAGAAGAGTCAGCACAGATAGAAGAGTAGAAATTAACAGATCAAGAGCTACACTCGTAAACTGTAGTGGATATTTGTGAAGAAGAGAAGAAACTTCTGAAGGAATGACTTGTTCTGACTAGTTAACGAAAATACAAAAAAAAATTTAGGAAATGAAATTTTAAATTCGAAATTATTTTACATATTTTAATTTTAATTTATAATTTAAAAGTCTAAGATTTATACAGAGGAGCTACAATATTTTAATGCCGTGTTCTTTTTGGAATTTGAATAACAAAATTTTTTCAACTTTTCTTTCGAATATCATATCTTTAAAATCTGGACAGCTGATTTGAATGTTTATCTCTACTAGTCCACTTCATAGCCCTGACAAAAGGGCAGCACAACTTTGGGTGCGGGGGTTGGTACCACTTAACAGATTTGTGGGAAAATAGGGTTGCGACAGGCCCAGCAAGCCGGCAACCGAGAACACCTGCTCAAGAAACTCATGTTTTGCTTCGGAGCCCTGATAGACTTTTAAGAAGACGACCGCGCGATTTTGGATTACCGAACGCGGTGGAGGGGTTTCGTCCAGAACAACTGACAAGCGTTAACGCTTACAGGAGTCTGGTGAGAAAGGTGAGAATATATATACGCACCTTACTCCCATTCATGGGAAAATAGAAGGAAGATAAAGAAAGAAATATATATATATATATATATATATATATAAGCATATATATATAGCATATATATATATATATATATATAAATATATATATATATATATATACAGCAGTATAGTATGTTATAAGCATAGCATATATGTTGTTGTTATATATATATATATATATATATATATATATATATATATATATATATATATATATATATATATATATATAATAGCGAGTATAACCAAAACGAATTTGAACATTTTAAATTATTTATTAGCCGACTAGTTTCGGGTAAGAATCCTTCTTCCCATTTTCAAGACTTACAATATAATGATAAAATTTTAAACAGAGCATATAAAATGTTGAAGACGACTCTCGTTGTGGAAGACAAATCTCGTCAATAAACGATGAAAAATGTGGAGGTTGTTAGAGCTGTGATGGAGAGAGACCACCGGTAGAGTGATTGCAGAAGAAACTAGTTTGGATAAAAATGCATTTGCACATGCAAAAAATGTGTTCAAAACTAGTGCCGAAAGACTTGTCTGTGGAGCAGAAAGCGAACAGGGTCAAAATTTGTCAAGATTTACTTAAAAGACTCGAAATAGAACAATTTTTTGGATAAAGTTATAACAGCCGATGAATCATGGGTTTTTAAGCACGATCCTGAAACCAAACGCAAAGTGCGGAATGGCACACAAATAATTCTCCTCGTTGGAAGAAAGTCCTAATGAGCAAGTCCAAGGTGAAAACACTGATTATTGTGTTATCGACAGCCGTGGTATTGTGCACAAGGAATTTGTACCTTCAGGACAGACAGTTAATCAGGTCTTTTACAAATATGTCTTGGAACGACTTCGAAAACGAGTTTAGCGAATCAGAGCAAACACTGTAGACGGTTGAGTGCTGCACCACGATAACGCGTTATCTTACACTGCGCTCTCAATTACAGAATTTCTGGCGAAGAAAAATATTCAAGTACTTCCCCATACTCACACGCTGCCTAGATCTAGCTCAGTGCGATTTCTACCTCTTCCCTAAGTTGATAATGAAGTTGAAGTTGAATTTTGGGACGATGGAAAACATAAAAAATACTCTAACACGTGAACTAAATACACTATAGGAAAATGACCTCCGGTACTGCTATGAGCAGTGAAAGAGACGTTGGAACCGTTGCGTAACCTCCCAAGGGTCATACTTCGAAGGAGATAACTTGTAAGTTCAGGTAAGTCCAATACATAATTAAATACGACATCAGTACACTTACTTTTGGGACATAACATG
>JABUQX010010426.1:27500-30000 GCA_015478945.1 Trachelipus rathkii
ACTGCCTGTACCTATAGATAGAGTACCACATCGCGCCGAAAGATAGAGGGTAGTGAACTGAAAGTACCGAACAGTTTATAAGTCTTTTGGCCCACTCGACCCTGTCCAAAAGCCGGGTGAAACCCCAGATATGAGAGCATTACTCCATACAAGGGCGGATTAGGCCCTTTGTATAATAGAGAGAGATAGAAAAGAGAAGAAAAATTCTCAGCGTCTAACTGAATTCCCCAGTTTCTTTGAGCCGGCCCTAGCAACCGTTGTGAAATGTGAGTTTCCAAGACATTTTTTTGTTTTATGCTTATGGTCAACGGATGTTTATAATTGTCACAGGAGAGACCAAAGAACGTCGAAAGAGATGAAAACATCTGGCAGGTTTTACGAGCGCGAGATTTGTGAAGTTGGTTTTTAAAGATTAAATTTCACCGAAATTCTATCCAGATCTGCGAGAATAGAATCAGAAAAGATTAAGACGAGAGCAATTTCTAGAAGTAGAGAGGGAGAAAGAATTGAAATTAGTTAAGAATGAGGGTCCAGTCATCGCTACGGTGGATAGAGTTTAGATAGATAGAGATCATAACATGAAAAGTAGAATAAAGTGGGAGATAAAGACAGAACCCTGAGGAACACCACAATTGACAGAAAAGAAGAAGAAGTCGCTCTGTCAACAACAGCCGATATTGAGCGCTTTGAGAGAAACTAGACAAAAGTGCAAAGAGAGGAGGAAACCCAAAAGGAAGGGAGCTTTGAGACGCAGTGACCTCGTGCCATAACCGGTAAATGCTTTGGTATGTCAAAGCCGCCACCACGCAGTCTCCCTATAGTTACTAATGGCGGAAAACCATAATCAGTAAAAGATAGGAAGTATATCGCCGTAGCACCCTACAACGCCGAAAGCCGTACTGGTGATGGAAAGAAAGTGAATGAGATTTATCCGAGATTTCAGATTATCTAAAAATGAGAGTTTGAGAGGTTTCAAAGATCTTAGATAGAAATACAAGTTAGAGCTATAGGAAATATAGAAGGCGCCTTTTGTGCGTGTCTGTGATCTTTCTGATCAGAGTGCTAACTTTTTTCGGAACTGGGTTGGGCATGTGCTGCTCCAATCACTGAGGGATAAGTGTTAGTTTTGAGTACATAGAGAATATAGTTGAACGAGGGGGAGGGGGCCAACATGAAAGCACGCTCCCTCAAAACACGGGAGGAATGCCATCCGGGCCACCCACCTTCCTAACGTTTCAGGAGCCCATGCACTCGATCAAATGTAATCACATGCAAAGGCATAGGATACCTGAGAGGAAAAGGAGGAGGAAGAGAAATGCCAGAATCATTCAGGGTTGAGTTAGAGGAAAATAGGAGGCCGAAGAGATTGGCCTTTTCAGTTGGAGAATTAGCAACAGAACCATCAGAACGAATGAGAGGAGGAAAGGCAGATTTACAGAAGTTGTTAGAGATGTTTTTGGCAAGAGGCCAGAAAGATTATATATTTTTTTTACAGTTGTCACCACCACTCACGGGCGGAGCCCTATTCAAGGAGGGGGTGTTTCACGCCTCAGAAGCTCACCAACTAAAGCAAATTACGCAGATGAGCACAGACGCAAGCTTTGAAGTGAGGGAGATTAAATTAAGCAGGAAACACAAGAATATGGAAGATAGAGTTCCACAGAACAGGAGTGGCCAGGAATAGAAGAGAAGCACCGAAGCGAACTAGCCTGGAGTTACAAATATCTATACAAAACTCGTGCGCAGACACAGCACCCCTTGTGCTACGCGGGCGTCGAAAAGGTGGTGGTACGCGAGTGGTAAGTTCCTTCGAACACCTGCCGCTGCGGTACCTATAGAAAAGAAATAAAGCTCCAACATCGCGCCGCAAAGATAGAGGGTCAAGTGAACTGGAAAGTACAGAACAGTTTATAAACCTTTTGGCCTTTGACTCGACCCTGTTTAAAATCCGGGTAAAACCAGAGCCCTCAAGATATGAGAACAGTACTCCATACAAGGACGGATGAGACCCTTGTATAGCTGGAGTAACTTAGAAGAGGAAAAGGAGTCGCGCAGTCTAAACAGAACTCCCAGTTTCTTTGAGGCCGCCCTAGCAACCGTTGTGATGTGAGGTTTCCCAGACATTTTTTTGTTTATGTTAAGGCCAAGGATGTTTATATTGTCAACAGGAGAAACAAGAGAACCGTCGAAAGAGATAGGAAAGTTAGTAGTTGTTTTAAAGAGGGGGATTTGTAGAAGTTGGGTTTTTAAAGAATTGAATTTCACAAGGTTGAGATGACCCAAATCGTAAATTCTATCCAGATCAACGAGAATAGAATGGGAAAAATTAAGTCGAGAAGCAATTCTAGAAGTAAAAGAGGGAGCAGAATTGAAATGAGTTGAAGAATGAAGGGTCGAGTCATCATGGCATATGAGTGGATAGAGTTAGATGTGCAGGAGAAAAGATCATTAATGACCAGACAGAATATCGTCAATTTAGTAATATTGATTGGACCATTTT
>JABUQX010010426.1:35000-37500 GCA_015478945.1 Trachelipus rathkii
TATAATAATAATAATAAATAATAATAATAATAATAATAATAATATATACTTAATAATAATATAATAATTAATAAACTAATAATAATAATAATAATAATTATAATATATATATATGCTATGTTTTTTGCAGTGACAAAATTTCTTAAATTGAATTTTTATGGTTATACTATTTAATTTAGCCTTACCGTTAAAAACTTGAAATATACCCTGGTCAGTAACTCTAAAAGTAAACTCACAAATGTATTCCACATGTCTCAAAGTGTGATAATAATAATAATAATAAAATAATAATAATAATAATAATAATAATAATAATAATAATAATAATAATAATAATAATAATAATAATAATAATAATAATATAAGAAAATAATAATAATAATAATATATTATTATTATAAATATATATATATAACAATAATAATAATAAAATAATAATAATAATGATAATAATAAAATAATAATAATAATAATATAAAATACTAATAATAAATAATAATAAATAATATAATTAATAATAATATAATAGATAATATAATAATAATAATAATATAATATAATAAAAATAATAATAATAATAATAATAATAATAATAATAATAATAATAATAATAATAATAATAATAATAATAATAATAATAATAATAATAATAATAATAATAATAACTACAATCACAATTATAATTACAATCACAATTACAATTATTATAATCAGTCATAAAATAAAATAATATAATAATAATAATTATATAAGAATCAGACTCGTAGAATAATATAATATGATAATATAACAATCATTAATAATATTAATAATATTTTAATAATACTTAATTTAATAAATAGTATAAATAAAATATGATATAATAATAATATAATATATAGTAATGTGATCTAATTAATAATAAATAATAATATAATAATAATAATATAATATATATTGAACATTAGTATTACTTATATTATAATAATATAATAATAATAATGAATATATAATAATAATAATATAATAATAATAATAAATCAATAATAATATAATAATAATAATAATAATAATAATATAATAATATAATAATAATATAATAAATAAATGAGCTTATATTTAGATATTTTGGTTTCCTTTAAATGTAAATGCTTTTAAGGATTCTTCATTTTTTAAATTATGCGGTATTTCGTTATAAAGTTTAGCCCCTTTATAGCTAGCTGCTTGTCTAGCTTTTTCTAATCTAAATAAAGGGGGGTTGATATGTGAACTATTTCGTAGTGCTCTACTTCTTCGGTTTTGATTATTTTGATAATTAGTTAACAATAAGTTACAGGCTTTATTATGTATGATCTTATGCTGCTCTTTTAAAAGAGATAGCTTTAACAGATCTTCGAACTGCAGAATTTTAAGTTTTTTAAATAAAGGTGTTGTATGATCATAGAAGCTTCTAGCAGCGCTTAGAAGTCGTATAAAACGTTTTTGCATAGTTATAAGCGGTTGAATAACTGATTTATTTGCTATGCCGTATATTGGGAGACAATATAGTAAATGTGGATGCACATGAGCATTATATATCTTTTTCAGTATATATAGAGGAATGTATTTTGCTAATTTGACTAGTATATACATGTACTTTGCTAGTTTACTCACTAACTGTTTAATATGTTCTTTAAATGTTAATTTTTCATCAACTATTACCCCAAGTATTTTTGCATATGTGTCTCTTTTCAATTCAACTCCTTTTAATTTTATGCTGAAATTATCAGTTATAGTTTTATTGCTAATAAGAATGTATGAAGTTTTTTGTACATTTAGTGTAAGTTTGTTGTAATCGATCCATGTTGCAATCTTATTTAATGTGTCTATCGTTTTCTCTGGTAGGATGTTTGGATCTTTATCACTTATTAATATTGATATGTCATCGGCAAAAGCAACCATGAAGGAATCGTGTGAGTTAAATATGTCATTAGTATAAAGAGTAAATAGTAAAGGGCCAAGTATAGATCCTTGTGGAACACCACAATTTATTTGCAGTTTATCCGAGCGTATTTCACCCAATTTGATATACTGTGATCTTCCTTCTAGATATGTTTTAAACCATTGTAGTGTATTTCCCTGAATTCCCATTTTATACATTTTTCTCAGAAGTATACGATGATCTATTGTATCAAATGCTTTTGAAAGATCCAATAAAATAAGCGCAGATGAGTTTTTGTGTTCTATATTTTCATATATTTTTTCCGTCATACAAACAAGGGCCTCAGTTGTAGACCTATTTTTCCTAAAGCCAAATTGAAGGTCGTTAAGAATGTTATTCATATTAAGATATTCTGTCAAGCGCTTTAACAGTAATTTTTCAAATAATTTGCTAATCGTTTGTGAAATTGAGATCGGTCTATAGTTTGTGGGATCATTTTTATCACCTTTTTTATGCACAGGAGTGACACGTGAGACTTTTAAAATTTCTGGGAAAATTCCCGTGTGAAGGGAGATGTTAAAGAGGTCTTTTAAAGGAGAG
>JABUQX010010427.1:20000-22500 GCA_015478945.1 Trachelipus rathkii
GCTTAGCCTGTCGAAAATATCCCTGCAACAATTCCAAGCAGAATGAAAATTATTAATAAGAGTGATACTTCCATGCCCGATATGCAGTGTGTCTCTCCCGAATGGCCCGAGAACATGCTCCATGAAACAATGAATTTTGGGGATAAAAAGATTTAGTTGAAGATGAAATAAATCTCCACACCCCATCGATGATTACGGCACCTACCTTTTCAGCAGGCGCCGAAGCATCCTCAGAGTTAAACAGGATTCAATTCCAAGAAGTAGTAGCTAAGAAGTGACGCAATCCTCCACAGTTAGCCCTATTAAAGTGCCATAAAATACATTTAGAACATGGTGGGGCTGTTGGACAGAAAGTATTGTAATTAAGAGCTACGAGATTGTGGTCAGAATTACCGATAGGAGGGAAATGGTGTATTTATATTGAGGAGTAGTAGTGTAATAGTGAAATATAAGTCATGCGTGTTAAAAAACTGGTTTGTGCGATCTGGAATATGTGTAAGTTCCCTAATTAACTGTTCCAGATCGTTGAGAATACTAAATGCATTGGCCTCCTTCCCGTCAGCATCAGTATGAGATGAACCCAACCACTCAGTGTGGTTTAAGTTGAAATCCCCTAAATAGATGTCCTCGGCATTTGAATGAGAGGAAGTTACAATCTCATGAGAAGTAGTAAGATATTCAAAAAGGACCTGAAAATTTGTTCCATTATGGTAGTAGTAACAGAAACACAAGATAATATAGTAATAGGGAGAAATATTTTAAGCCATAAAACGGGGAAGTTAGGAGATTTAAGGTTTTCGAGAAGTGATACAGGAGTGTTAATGTTTATATAGACAAACTAGACCATTCAGTTGTAAATTATAAAAGAAGTTGTAGTAAGAAATATTAAATTTATTGGAAAAGAAAATCGCGTCTCGCTGGGTCTGTATAATGCTAAACTGAGTGTTAGAGAGGTGATACTCCGCAGATTTATGATTAGCAGGAAGGCCACGTACGTTGGCAAATTCAATAGAGAACCCCCGCTTTGGTACTCTCCCACATTCTACTCTTCCCCAGTCAGTCACTCGAACAGTCACTCACACAAACAAACACCCACAAGCGTTTGTACACAGTAATTGCTAATAACATGGAATAACTAAATCTAATTAGATAGAGCTTGATAATTATAATATTTGAAAACTGATAAAATAAGTAAATAAATATACAGATAACAATAAATTAGCAATAAATAAATAAGCTTTCAGATTGTACACTAACCAGCTATCAAACAAACCCAAACTAACTACTTGGGAAGGTATCTTATTAAACCTAATTATAAATTTTATTTAATCCAATATTAATTAAAAGGAACACGAAAGCTAAAACCCTATAATATATATAATAATATTTATAAAAAAATTTAAATACCAAACTAAAACAACTTAAAATTCAGGGCAGCAAACGTTTCCGCTGAAATCATCATTATTTGTATATAGTAAACATTAAAAACATTTGGCAAATAATTAAACATAAAAAATATAAATAAAATAAATTAAAAAAATAATAAAAAGATGGTAAAAAGATAGTAGCAAAGACATTTAAATTAAAACTTGAGAAAGAACGCTTAAACACTTAAACTAACATTATTAGAGAAACACTGGGAAGATCAATCACACACGTCTTCACAGCACAAAATCAGTGAATCAGTTTATATATATATATATATATATATATATATATATATATATATATATATAATACAAATATATATATTATATTTGCAGTAAATGTATAAATATATTATAGTATTATATATATATATATATATTGGTCAACTTTACTTTATTAGAGGCGTGTAACTAGAGAACTACAACTACTACACTAAAAAAAATTGATATTTTTGTAATCAGTGAAGAATTTTAGTTCAGAAAATGTAATAAAAAAAAATAGAAAAGTCTTAAAATAAGATTTTCATATAATAATTTAAATACGATGTACGATAACTGCTCCAAAAATTATTATTTCCGAGCCAAGGAGCGCCACAGTTGCCAGAAATTGCTTTTTATCATGCTCTCGTTTACTTTTGAGCAGTTATCGTACATCGTATTTAAATTATTATAAATATGAAAATCTTATTTTAAGACATTTTCAATTTTTTTCTTATTACATTTTCTGAACTAAAATTCTTCACTGATTACAAAAATATCAATTTTGTTAGTGTAGCAGTTGTAGTTATCTAGTTACACACCTCTCCTAAAGTAAAGTCTTACCATATATAATATTATATATATTAAAGAATTGTATATATATATATATATTATATTATATAATATATATAATATATATATATATATATATATATATATATATATATATATTATATAATAAACTGGTCCTCCCCAGAAAAGTCCTCCCACAGGAAGGTCTCACGACCTGTCAGTGGGATCCATCGAGAAAGGTCCTTGGGTATCACGGGCCTAACGACTAAATCCGCTGGCTGGCCAGGCCTATCGCGGATGCC
>JABUQX010010428.1:0-29712 GCA_015478945.1 Trachelipus rathkii
GTAGTAAAAATTCACTACAGTGCAATTTTAAAACCATTTTAATTAATAAAGTACTAAGTAAATATAAAAGATGTCTGTAATAAGTTACAGTTTTAGGTTCGCGAAAAGTTTTAATAAATGTTTAAGTGCCTAAATTAGGATGGGCTAAAATTGACCATGGAAGACCAAAGGTTAGGTCGAAAAAATTTATAGCTGTGGTATAGGTGTAAATGTAAGTGTAGTGTCTATGTGAGTGTAAGTGTCATAGTGATGTGTGTATAAGTGTAAGTGGGTGTGTGTATGTGTGTGTGTGTTGTGGTTTGTGACCGCTTGGATAAGTGTTAATGTAATGTCTTGGGTAATGCCAAGTGTCATATTGTGTGATGTGGTGTATAGAGGGGCATTGTGATATGTGTGTATACAGTGAAGTGTGTTGTATAATAGGTGTCTATAGTGAATGTGTGTGTGTGTGTGTGTGTGTGTGTGGTATGGTGAGGATGTGTAAACAGTGTGTGTGTGTGTGTGTATAAGGTATAAGTGGTGTGTGTGTGCAGTGTTGTGTGCGTGTGTTGTGTGTGTGTGGTGTGTGTGGTGTGTGTGTGTGTGTATGCTGTGTGTGTGTGTCCACGATGAAATAAGGTAGGATAGATCCATACAGGTAAGGTACCTACATGACCTCTGTTAGCACAGATACCTACCGAAGGCTAGGCATCAGTTAGCCTGGATGAGCTCAGGGGGTGGGAGGCATAGGGTGCAGGTGTAGGGATAGGTGTAGCTAGGTGTATGGTTTACGCTAGGTGTGAGGGTTAGGTAGGTTAGGTTGGTTGGTTAGGTAGGTAAGGTTGTAGGGGGAGGTAAGCGCTGATTTATGTGTAGGTTTAGGTTATGTTAGTTGCAGGTTTAGGCTAGGTGTAGTGCTGGTGGTATAGGGTATGCCCGGCAAGGTACAAGCGCCGAAATTATCGATCGGTCAAGACAAGGTTAACTATATATATAGGTTATGTATATGAAGTATATATAGTATATATATATATAATTATATATATAGTCTAAAATTATATAATTATTAGATTATTTCAATGTTTTAGTGTATTATATAGTATATCATCATCATCTAGATGGTAATATGATTAGTTATTATTATAATATATATATATAACTCATATAGTATAGTATGTATGTTCTATTTTTTATTTTCTTCTCGTGCTTCCTGGGTCGCGACTTCATTTTTATTTCTTATTATTTTTAGTGGCTAATAAATGGATTTATTATAATACCCAATGGAAGAAGAAACCCTGTGTATATAGTACTATATATGTATTTCATCTGATAGTGTATATAATAGTAGGCGTAGATGCTATTATGATATATAGATATACGTATATGAGTGTAGGTTTATATATAGTATTATAATTATATACTCTCCCTATTACTGATACAGAATCAGTATTAGTTACCTATATCGATAGCTTATATTTATATTATGTAATGATAGATACTCAGATAAGGTGAATGGGTCGGTGCATGTTCAATCGCTTTCCTATATCCTACATGCTTTGTATCTGCAAAATCTTTTGCTTTAACTCTTTAATCGCTTTGAAATCGTTCCCGTGTTATGCGGTCGGTATCATTCAGCAATTCTCGTCTCAGCATCATACCGAATGAATTGCTCTATCTCTGCTACGACTGATATCTCCACTTCTAATAAAACACAATATTTTATCTCACTCATTTAGATATATGATGAGCGTTTCTTCCTCTTTTATGAGTTAGTATACGTGTTGTTTTAACCTTTAAAGAATCCGTTTCTGACTTTCCGTTATTGTCTGACGAGTATTAGTTCTCTGCCTCTCGGAGGATTGTGGACGAATGGAGAGAAAGGTGAAGAGCTCTCATCTCTCTCGTACATCGTCTTGTGTAGATGACGCATGCGCACTGTTGGTGATCGTGAAGAAGAGCCCGTGTTAGCTCGCTGCGGACACGAAACCTACATACGAAAAATGAAAAAATAGAAAATAACTTTGTTATACTACAATTAAAATATTTAAGATAATAAAAATTAATTAATAAAATTAGTAAATAATTCAAATAATATAGTCAAATAAATGAATAACAATGAGTAACACGGTCTTCCGCACGTCTTTTACGGGATTCGAGTCGAAGATTTGTATTCACGTGGCGATGCATACACAATAGCGAGAGACTTATAGGCAGAAAATAAGAGAATGAAAAAAGATAGATAAAAAAACGACACAAAGATAATAAAAAGTGTAATGTGCCATATTAGAAGATAATAGATTGAAGCACATAGAGGAATGAGTTCAATAGTAAGATTTACATATATCTCATTAGGTTAAACAAGTTCGAATTACTTCAGTGATAATGTGGGGTCCGGGAAGATCGCGATAAGGGACAAACTTCTGCTCCAGAAATTCCTGGCACCGAATATAGTCATGAATAGTTTAATTACGACGGTGTCCTTCAGCAGACAAGCGCCGCGGAGGGACAATCAACATACGCACGTGATTGTCATCACCACTGTCCTGCCAATAAGAAAACAGACGCCAAGTACGCCGTGTACGGATGCTGCTCTTGACAGTGGCGGCCGTGCATCCGTGTGTCTCAAGGTCAACGTATGTCTGACTTGCGAGCTGCGTGAGATGTGCGCGAGCTGCGGACAAAAATTCGGCTGATAAGTGTTGCGCAGGAATAGACTCGGCTGCGTGGTACAGATAGGCATGCGCAAAGTATTACCGAGACGGACCGCGATCGAAGGGGTCACAGCTTGAGAGTGGTGTGTCCAGTCGTCGTCCCTCTTCTCTCTCGTCTGTTCTTCTCTCTCTGCGTCTACTTCGCTCTCTCTCTCTCCTCGTCTTCTCTCTCATATATATATATATAATACTATATATATAATAATATATATAGTTATATAGGTATAGTTTATAAGCCTCAATATATTTAGTATAGATAGTATATGCATAGGTAAACATAATAAATTACTTAGATATATAGTAGTTATAAAGTAATATGATATGATATATATGTATGTATATGAATATACTATATAGTATATTAATAGTATATGTTAATGCTTAAATACAATCTCTATAGTAATACTAAATAAGTTGCTATATACTAAATATAACTATATTAACATGTATGATATTATAGTGCTAATAATATTAGGAATAGAAATAAAATAAACTATAATAGTATATAATGTAAATATATCTATATAGTAATTTATACATATATAGTATAGTATAGTACTATTATATATATAGAGGGTATAATAGTAATATATATATTAGTATATAAAAAAAATAGGGGTTGCCAAAAAATTAGGGTTGCCGAAAAATTTGGGTTCTCAAGAAATTTGGGTTGCCAAAAAATTTGGGTTCTCAAAAAATTTGGGTTCTCAAAAAATTTGGGTTCTCAAAAAATTGGGGTTCTCAAAAAATTGGGTTCTTTCAAAAAATTGAGGGTTCTCAAAAAATTGGGTTCTCAAAAAATGGGGGTTTCAAAAATTGGGTTTCTCAAAAATAGGGGGTCAAAATAAGATTAGGGGGGCAAAATGGGGGGGTCATACGTACGCTGGAGGCTTCGCCTCCAGCTGGCACACCCTTCTTCGAAGGGGTGACAAAAAGGTCGCGGTCAAAAAAAAGCCTCAGGTAGGTTCCTGGGTAACGTCAAAAAAGCCTCAGGTAGGTTCCTGGACGCTGTGGTCAAATGACAACGCTACCGGAAAGTGGCTCTAGACTTACTGTCCGGTCCTCTCTTCTCTCATCTCTCTCTCGGACGTCTATCTCTCTCTCATTCAATCTCTCTCTCTCTCGTTTGCTTTACGAAATGTAAATTCTCTCTAGCCTCCATATATATTTTCTTGTATAGTCTTAAAATATATAGGTATGTAAATGTATATATAGGTTAATAGTATATTTATGAATATAATAGATATAGATATATTCTTTATATATATATATATTATATATAGTCATATATTATAATAATGTATATGTACTAGTAGAAGTAGTATTATAATATATATATAACTGGTCAGTTTCGTGCCCCATGGAAACATGCTATGAGGTAGGCGAAGTTTATATAAATTATGTATATGATATATAATATAATATATATATATAAAGTATATATATAATATATATAGTATATATATATATATTAATATAGTTATAGTATAACATATATATGTAGGAATATATTAGCTATATTAACTATAATGTATAACTATATATTATATAGTATATATATATAATAATTATTATAAGTATAATTTAGTATATATATATAGTATATTATATATTATATAATTATATATAAGAGATTGGGGGGCAGGAGGGGGGTGGGGGGGAAAAAAAAAAAACTTGCTTTATTGCAATACGTCCTTTTTATTTGAAGGAATAATCCTAAAATGTTCGAGACACTCTGAATAAAACTATGTTTTGTATTTATGGGTGTATTGCCTAAAAATATTGACTCAAAACCTGACATAGGCCTACCAGATATTTTTAAATAATTATTTAATTAGATATAAAGGTAAACAACACTTATTTAATAAAAATGTACATATTCATTAAAATTCAATAAAGCACGACACCTTCACTGCCTCTATTCCAAAACTTTACTCAGCAAATATATGGTAAACACGATTTATGTCACTCTGTCCACCATACCAATTGAAAAATAATACATTGATAGATAGAGTAGATGAGATAGTTAGATAGATAAATAGATGCTGATTATTAGATAGGATAGATAGAGAGAGAGAGGAGAGAGCGAGCGGAGAGGAGCAGCGACTGCTACGAGAGAGAGTAAGAGAGAGATGAGAGAGAGTTAGCGAGAGAGGAGAGAGAAAGAGAGAGGAGAGAAGAGAGGAGGAGAGAGAGAGGAGAGATTCAATGACAATTTTTTCAATTAGTTTCGTACGATTTCACTGGTGAGCGAAAGTTTTTGTGCAGCTGCGCGAAAATTTGGCTTATCAGAAAAATTTCGATGTACGCTTGTGCTATTTTTGCCCCTATTATACAGTGTGTATGATATGAAAATAATGGTTCTACCCGTAGGCCCACCGCTTTCCAATTTACCTTAGGAACAGAGTAGGAAGGAAAATTTCCAAATGAATTGAATTATTTATAATTGTTATTACTAAAGTAGTTGCTTTTCTTTAAATTTATTTTATAAATCAGTTTCTTTTACACTTTGTCATGATATAAATAAATAATAGATTTTGTATAATTATGATAGTACCATGTTTTAAGATTATAATACCATGTTAATTTTTTATAAAAAGACTAAAGAAATATTGGTAGGAGCTACCTAACCCTGGCCTACCTATGATAATCTCGGCCCCTGATTATAATTTTGGGAACATCAGTTGCGAGAAACGGTAAGAGTGCGCGCTCGAGTGTTTCATAATGTACCGTAAAACGCCCGTGACTGAGTTCTTCCGCGTCGATGATTACGTAGTGTATAAGCAGAGAATGTAGTAAGTGAGCTACTGCCGCGACAAGATTAGATTGTCTTGTGGTAGGGTTGTAATAGGTTCGTGAAGATTGGTAAGATATCATAATCATTTGACAGATTGGGCATGTCGATGCATATTATGATGCGCTTCGTTGGTTAGAAGAGCCCACAATTCACTGTCGTCAAAAACTACAGCAGCTTACCATGGAAAAGGATAAACATTAGCTGGACATGCGCTGCTGTCCAATTACTGATAATGCGGAAAATGTGCCAAAAAGAAAAAGCAAAAAAGAGAAAAAAGAAAAGAGATACGAAAGAAAAAAAAATAATATATTATATGATAGATTCTCATAACTACAATAGGCTAAAAGCGACAGGATACTATTTTTAGGATCCTCGTAATATATTGGATAGGAAAATGTAAAAAAAAAAGAAAAAAAAAAAACATTATGTTAAATAATTTACGTAATATGGTGTAGAAGGCCTGATTTAGGATCTCTTTTTATTGGTTTACATCGTAAATATAAATATAGACTTTTCTATTAAATTTGCTTTTTTTGTTTTAACTACCAGAATACCCCAGGGTATAGCCTGCACTAGGATGGGCCGAGAGAGTCGGGTCTCTCGACCTTCCGGGGAACTACGAGGGTAGGACGAATTCCCCCCTCCGAGGAGGGTCTCCGGAACCACCCCCCGTCTCTTTGGTATTTTGGGTGTCGCGGGTTCCTCCGCCTCCCTACGGGGGTATGGAAATGCGTCCCTGTGTTCCCGTGGTCTCGAGCCCCTAAACTGCGTGTGTAATACACTTTTAGCCAAATAATAGTTTATATAATACTATGTCCAGCACGCGCCAAAAACAAATAGCCAATTTTGTATGTTTAATTTTTTTTTTATTTTTTTTTTTTACATTTTTCCGAACCAAACATTTACAAGGATTCAAAAATGTATTTCATTTCACTGTAACTTTTGTAGTTCGAGTTGATTTTTTTTGTTTTGTTTTTTTTTTTTTTTTTTGTTTTTTTTTTTTTTACAGTTTCCTCGGTCAAATTTTGCCAGGAATTCCATGCAATGTATTTCTTTTCACGGTAGCTTGTTGTAGTTTTTTTGAGATATGGATTGTGGCTCTGTCAAAAAGAAAGGCTATATACTATATATATATCGTAGTATAGTAATAGTATTATAGTATTATTTATGTAGCTATTATATATATAATATACTATATAGTATATTATAGTATAATTATATGTATATATATATAGTATATAATATAGTATATATATACAATATAATATATATATTATATATATATATATATATATATATATATATATATAGGTATATATAATAAATTTATATATGATATATATATATAAATAATATGATATTTTTTGTTCTAGGCTTATTGGCAAAAGCTTTATGTTTGGCTTCGGTCACGAGCTTTCGAGGTGAGTTGTTGCAAAGAGGAAAAAGATGTTTCATCTACTAAAATAACAGAATCCATAATTCCCTATCTGAAGAATATGATGCGGTGTTTGATATGGGCTTTTCGAGAACTTCTCTTCAATGCGATAAAGCCCCCGCAAGTGCACATGAGGAGTGTATGCGATTCCTGTGTAGATATGAGAGATGAATAGTATATCTATCATAAATATATATATATAGTCATATTTATTATATTTCATAAATATATATGTACTATATATGTGAATCGTGGATAGTAGATATATGATATGATAGTAAATATATAAGTATATGTTATATATTATTAATGAATTATTATATATAAAATATATATATTTATATATATATATAGTATCTTATTTAGTATATATTATATATACTATTTATAAAATTATATATATATTAGTATAATATCATATATATAATATTATATATATATATATAATATGATATAATATATAATAGTGATAGTATTATATATATATATATATTATAATATATATGGTAATTATTTAGTTTTTCTTTCTGTTATATAATGATAATTTATATATATATAACTAGTAGTATATATAATGATAATTAATAATATATAATAATATATATATATATATACCATAGTATAGTGTGAAAAGATGTTTACTTGCTAATAGAAGTAGTTATAGTAGTATATATGATATTAGATATATATAACGGTATATATATAGATACTAAAATAGTTAATAGTATATATATATATATATTATTATAATATTAATATTATTATATGATTATATTATATAATTGATAATATTATTATATATATTATATATATATAGTAATAATATAGGTATGAGTAGTTGTAGTATGTTGATTAGTATTAGATAACTTATATATATAAAATTTATATAATACTATATATAGTATATATATAGATGGCGAGACTGATCTGTTATATATTGTTTTTGAATTAAGTATGATTGTTGAGGTATTATATATATATAGTATATAAATTAGTGAATATCTAGTTAAATATTTATGATAAGTATATATTATTTATATAGTGTGTTTTGGTGTATGTGTGTGTGGTGGTGTGTGAATTAGCGGCAGAGCAGCGGTAATGAGTTAGGACTGGCTGATACAATGGTGCTATGCGGTGTGTAATGTAGTGCTGTGAACTGAGCGCATTGCTAAAAAGATGGTGCAGGGTTCGATTACCCGCAGAGTATAATGTAGAGTTGGAAGATTCTGGTAATCTAATTGGAGCTGCTTTGAAACCTTCATCTCTTCCTTCGTTTCCTTCTACTCTTGAAGATTCCTGAAATCAGTTTATAAATTCAATAAAGAAGTATAATTAATGAATAAGCTAAAAATATAGAATATCTTTTTGTTAATAGATTGAAGTTCAGTTGGATCAACATTTTAGCTTTTATAGCAATTGCCTGTGATTAATTAATTATTGGTCACAAATTACAAAAAAAAAAATGTTATTAGAATTGGGTGTGATACGATTTTCATATCTCTTGTGAGGTGAATGTTCTTGGGATACCTTGATTTTCTTTTCATGGTGGTTGGATGGGTCATAGGTGGATGGCTTGTGTTCGAAACATATGCCTTGTATGAAACAGTTCAATAGGCCCAGTTGGCCTCAAAAGGAAAGGCAATTATCAATGGTAATGCATTCGTTCTAGAGAGACTCGATCGCCACTGGCTTGATACAAGGTAGGGATGGGCACAAAATAAATCTAGCTCGCATATAGCTCGAAAATCGAATTTTGTGGCTCGATATATCGATATTGTTTGGACGATATTTTCTAAGACGATATATCGATATTTCGATATTTTTTCTTATATCGAAAGCCGATATTCTTTTCAAAAAAAATTGTTGAAGGCCGTTGAAAATAAATATGAGAACTCTCTTTTTCACCACGTCATATTTTTGTTCTTCGTTTCGTCCTTTATAAGCATCGTTGTGAGTAAAATAACGGCTCAAAAGCAGGATATTTCAGTATTATCGTCCTTCTAGGACCAAAAATATCTGACAAGGCACAAACCGACAGTATGGTCAAGTTGTCTCTGGAAGATATTCATAACTTATATTCTGGTTATTCAGTGATCAAGTGGATAACTGCGGCCAATAAATTTTGGAAGTGATAATAAATGATGCTTTCCTCGCTATGTTTGTTAGCCAATGAATATCTTTCTGTAAATTGCGCGTAGTCTCGTCAGAACGAACAGTATCATTATAAGACAATGTTTGCTCAAGGTAGAAGGAACTAGATTTGTTGCTGAGCATGCAATCAATCAGTTAGTCTCTTTTTAGGTCATTAGATGATAAAGTATTGGAGCTTTGTAAGTAATAGATAATAAGGTATCGTTTATATGAGTTATATAGTATTAGTACTATATATATTATAGGTATATATATAGTATATATTATATAATGTAGGTATATATATATAGATATATATACTATACTATATATAGCTATAGTATTTATTCTATATATTTCAAAGGTAAATACGGGGAAAACAAAAGAAGGAAAGAATTTCAAAAAAATTTAGCATTAGAGTTTTTTTTTATTTTATTTCCTTTTTCACTGTAAATATTTGTTATATATTTATTTTATTTTAGTTATATGAGAACTTTGTTAAAGACTTTGTGTCAGTTTTTACAGCTTAGGGTCATACTGAGTATCCGTGGAGCTAGTCTAATGATCCTGGATTGTTTCGCTAATAATGTAGATGAACTTAATTAAACGAGCTCTTTTATGATATAGGCTATTAACTATAAGAGTTGTATTTGGGGGGACATCACTATCAGCTTTTCTTATGAGTAGTTATTTATTTTGGGAAAATGAACTTTCTTAAATATTATTTCATTTTTTTCCTGAATACAAGCTTTCTTAAGATCCAGACTTCAAGAGTCGTCCAAGTAAGTTGTCTACATCCAATTTAAATTAAATTTCCGTTGTTGAGAAATCGGCGGAGCTTATTTGTACTTTAATAGAAATCATTTTGAAGTTCCTAGCGTCAAGTAAATTTCTTAATAGTTTTTTCATTTTTAATACGAAAAAAAGTGATTTTTATGATTATTGTCTAAGTTTTCTAGTGACACCGTTTTTTCGTATTTATTCTCATTTACTCGTCTATGCAAAACACCGAAAGTATTCCTCAAGATGCCAACATCAAACGCTTTCTAGTCACACTTTCAGTCTTCCTACACTTCTTGGTAGTTGCTACTTGAAGTTGGAAGAGACCTGAGGGTGAAGATCCTTTTTCCATTTCTACCATTTTTTCTTCTGTACCTGTACATACGTCTTGCTTCATATTTATAAATAATTAAAACATTCTCTCTTCTCATCTCTCTCTCATCTTCTCTCTCTCTCTGTCTGCTCTCTCTCTCTGCTCTCTCTTCTATAAATTCAAATCTAAATCTTTCGACTCAATATTCTTCTATTTATCTTCAATCTGCAAAACAAGTTATAATATATTTCTTTATTTTATATATATATCTTATATATCTTATATAGTATTATATATATATATATCTATCTTTTTAAATTTTTTTCATACATATTTATTTATAATTAATATTACATTATATGAACAACTTTATGTTTATTATTTTAAAACTGTCTAAGACTCCGGAAGCAATTTCGTATCACGGAATTGGGTTTGACTTGGGATTAAGGATTAAACACTTAAACATTTATAGCGTTAGTCTTTTTTTATATATGTATATTGTAATTATTATATATCTAATCGATATTATGTCGATATTATACTGTATTATTGTACTATTGTACTATTGTACTATTGTACTTTACTATAAGTACTAGTTATGTGCTCATTTATACTAAGTAGTATATTAATGTAAATAACTAAATTTTATTTAATCTGTATTATGTTCTTATTAATTTAATTGTTTTATGTTTAGTCTTGTATATAACGCGTTCAATATTTAAACTGTAAGGATATTATTCTATACCACTGCTCATTCTTGGTTTCAGAATGTCCGAAATGTGAATCTTGTTTATCATCATCATTTCTGTCCGTTGCTGTACTAATAAAAACATCGTGCGACATTAACTCATATAAAACTTTTTTTATTTTTTATTCTGGTTAGTAATAATCCACTACTTGTGTGTGAAGAAAGGGATAACTGAATAAATCAAAGTATTTCGAACCTGATCCTCTCCAACAAATGTAGTGTAGCAATTTTTAGTGTAGCTATCGATGCTTTGTGTAGATCTATTATGCGTCTAGGCCCGTTCTTATCTGGACGGCTAAATTTATTGCGGTGTGAAGAGGTATTGTTTTCTCATGATAGCTACGAAGCTGGATGGATTCTCTCATATTTGGCGTTCTTGTAAAAAATTTTGGGGTAAATTTCACTAGTTATATATGGGATTATTAGGTAAACTCGTTAATTGAGGATATATGTTAGTGAATGGTGTTACTTGGTCTTTTTTATAAGTTGTATGGTAAGATTATTTATGGTTATTGCAAAAAGATTTAACTATATAAGTCTATATATATAGTGAGTAAGTCGGCGTCTGATGTTTGGACTTAGGGGCTTTGTCTCTCGATTTGCTTACCGATGTTTACAGAAGACGTATAGTTTTTTATTCCATCAGCGAATACTTTCCTTGTTGATTCTGTTTGACATTAATTTATATGCTATATATGTCTATTCATGTATTCATATTCAGATTAGGTATTTGTTGTATTTATACTGTTTGATCATAATTTATATGTAATGGACATAATATTAATATTGTTGAATATTAGTAGGTGACAGTTAGTATTTAACTTATTCTTTTATATGCGTGGAAGAGAAACTATTTATTATTATGATATAAAATATGTTTCGGATCCGATATATCTGCATGTTCTAGGGAGTCTTATAGATAAAAACCATCCCCTTTTGTTGGCTGGTAGTGTTATTCATTCTATGGTTTATCTATAGGATGCATATAGTCTTTATTTCATTAGATTTTAATATTAATTATGTTCTTTTAATTGTATCCTGAGCAGTGGTATTAGTTTTTTATTTTTGGATTATCGGAATCTTGTGGTAGTGGTGTGTTTATTTGAGTTGATTAAAGTATGGTGCTTAGATTAGTAACAGGTCTGAGTGTTGACAAGTTTTGGTTTATGATTATAATTATCATTTCGATAATAATCGATATATCGAATATCGCTTATAAATCTGATGCCATAGATACGGAAGGCGATATGGATGATTTTTAATATTCGATTACTTATCAAGTTTGCTACTGGATGTTTTATTTTTTGTTTTAATGAGTGGTTCATGGATCGGCCCGATGTTGAATTGCTCTCTATCGCTAGTTTGCGTGCTAAGGTGAGTATTACCAGTAATTTATTTTACATTTATAGGTTGGTGAAAGGACAATTTCGTCCATCGTCTATTTTTGTAGAACGGAGAAAGGACTTCAGAAGTTTTTGTTTTTTTGTCTTATGTGGGATGGCTGGGTTAATTTGTTAGGTTTTGTTGTGTCGGTATGTGTTTCGAGGTTGTGGAGGGTGTGTGGTGTATTTGGTGTGTGGTAGTGTCCTAAGCATGTTTCTTTTCTAAGCTTTGCAAATCAATCCTATGTTTCATATGGTATGTATAAATGCAGTTCAATTATATATATGATATTATTATTATATAGTAGCTGTAATAATAGTAGTAGGTATATGAGACATGATACTTATGTATATGTAAATATTATATCTATATATATATTTAATATATTTCTTTTGACACTGAACGTTTTATATGTATATAGGATATATATATATATATATATATTATTATGATATATATATCCAAGGGTTATCTATGATTATTTAAGAATGATAACTTTTATTGAATAATTCTTGAACCGATATATTATATTAATCACCAATCAATCCTAGCGAGTATATTTTATTACAAATAACTAGACATTATGGAACGGGATTCTAATAAGCGTTTCCTTTTCTATAACGCGTCACATAGGGTTTCATCAAGGTATCATTATTACTGATGGGTATAATTATATATCAATCATCATTGATTCACTAAGCATGAAACATGATTCTGTTTAATGAATATCCAATTTAGCAAATTATCCTGACTTTATTTCAAGCGTATTTCTTGTTCTTCATTACTGTTTAATTCATTTCACATAGTGGAAATTGGTATTTAAAGATTTGGTCTATGTTTGCGGGACATTTTCAGATCTCCGAAAACATCTTTAGTCATCCTGCGATATGTTTTGTTTTCCCCCCTTGTCTCAAAATGTTAAGGGAGGTTTGGTTACCGAAGGGGCCACGCAATGGCAGTGCGATATTTTCCCCCCTTGTCTGCATGACTAACAGATTAAAACGGCAAATGACATCTCTCCATACTATCAATACTTTCAGCTAAATATACTTTCAATAGTTAATAATTATCATCATCATAATAGTTTTAATATAATCATTTTTTAATAAAATAGCGGTAATATAATTTGGCGATTCCTAATAGTTCATTCTCAAATTGAACGCGAATTTGAGATGTAAATGAATGCAGTAGGAAAAGAACACCTAAAGTTTGTGGAATGCTGAAGCAAGAATGTAAATATAATCCTAATTAAATTAATAATTAATATTAGACATACGCTAACCTCTGCTTAATTTTTTTTTGTAGAAAAAGACACCAACGTTGGATTTTGTACGAGATGGAACCCCCAATTTATTCTTCCAAAACACCCAAAGAGTTTGAAGGAGTTTTTAATTGGACTATGACTTATAGAAGGGATTCGGATATCGTAACTGGGTAACCGCCTTTGATCTACCTTTTTCTTAACCAAACTTCTCACAAATTACTACTACTAACGCTACAATTATTACTATACTACTCTTATAGTATTACTGCAGTTACTGTTAATACTTTTACTATTATTATTACAATTATTATTAGGTATTATTGTTATTATTATTATTATTATTATTATATTATTATTATCTATTATTGATTATTATGTATTATTAGTTATCATTTTTTTATACTTGAATTTGTATTATTATTATGTTATTATTATTATTATGTGATTACAAAACTGAGTTAGTTATATATTATTATTATTATTATTAGTTATTATTAATTATTATTATTATTAGTGATCTTTATTATTAATTATTATTATTTTTTATTATTATTATGTATGTTACTTATTACTGACTGACTACTACCACTAATACTGCATACTGACAATTATTGATTATTATTCATTATTAGTTTTATTATTATTATTAGTTATTATTTTATTATTATTATTATTAATTATTATTTTATTATTATTATTATTGTATTATAATTATGTATGTATGTATTATTTATTGATTGAGTTATTATTATATTTTTCATGATTATTATTATGGCGCACTTATTTCATCGTATTCGATGTGATTTATTTTTTCTATCTCTAAATAATAGGTTAATATTTACATATTTATTATGAATTGTCTTGGTAAATATTATTATAAAAAATCTTAATTTGTTAACTTATGTATTCATTCTCTCATTCATTTTCACATCAGCACACACACAACACACCACACGACACCTCTTACGTATCATCTCATACACTACCATCACGCACTACATTCCCTTCATGGCTTACGACGCAGATTCGACATATCAGCGCAGTCGTTTTCTTTACTTGTTGCTTCTGCACTCTACGCACTTTATATACGTTGTTAATTTTGTTTTTAGGTCTAAGTTTATTGATTTATATCTATTATTTGTTTATTGATTTATATGATTGTAGGTAGTTGTTATCTGAGTTTGATTTTTCATTACGTACCGGTACTGTGCTGACTCAGGTGTGGGAGTGTTGTTCGTTGTAGTTACTTGTTGTAATTGTCACCCATCTTATGGTAATCTTTTCTTTCTATCGTTTTGTATTTTATGTTATTATTAATCTTCGGCACACGCATCCTTAAAACCTTTATATTTGGGGTAATTATACTCATATCTTTATTATATATTTGAATATTTATTTATGTCTATATTTTTATTATTTTCTTCCAGTTGATTTATATATTACTATAATTCTACAGTTAATGTACCATATCGTTGAGTGGCCTATGGGGTAATTATACTATCCCGAATATCCTTAAGAGGGCGTTTGCTAGTGCTCGAGTGGGCGCACCTGAGCTTGTCATTTTGCGGAGTCAGTTAGTTTTGATATCGGTGACATTTATCAATTCGTTAGTTATTTATTCTTTCATTCATCCTTAATACTTTTCTTTTTTGGTTCTAATATTCTCATATGTTATTCTACATTTGGCTTTAAGTAGAAGACAAAATATTCTTTTACTCTATTTTTTATATTATTATACTCATTATAGTAATTAAATTCATTACTGGTAAATATGGCATTATTTTTATTAACAATCTAACCTATAAAGTTTCCTTGTCTATTTTTGTTATTAATATCAAGTTGGGGGAGCACATTGTAGCATTGTGCCAATTCATCCATTAACTTCTCAGTAACAGATATTCTCTATATATTACACCGTCTTCTCGTTCTCTACAAACCATTTTTCATATTGGGGTAATTATTTCTCAGTAACAGATACAAACTCATCACGAACGTCAGAAGCAGCCTTATGCGCCGTTATGGCCGTCTACATACATATCACCATTATCGAACTCAACGCCCTGCATACGAAAAGACAGAATCTCTTCCAAGAGCTTGATGCGGTCATCCATCTGCTTATCGAAGCAAAGCATTCGGTATTTATAAAATTAGAGCCAATACCATCTGCTTTACCGTCTTTCCAGAAATTGTATATATGCTGTTTGAGGGGCTCGATACGTAGATATGCATTTTGAGATTCGTAGAAGTTGTTCCAAGTATCGGCAACAGCTTTAGCTAGTTGAATTTCTGAAACTTAAAATAATCAGCTGTCAATCCTGACGGTTATTTCCTAAATGTGTTGCTTTGCAAATAGAAATCAGCGATATTGTCTAAACCTTTTGACGTTTGTTTGGTTCTGTTTCTTGTTTTTGTCTGTCGGTGTGTTCTTTTCTTTTTTTTCTTTCTACTTGGGGGGTTTCAATCCTGACGGTTATTTCCTAGTATAGATATTGTGTTGTACTATCGGCTGTATATTTTTTCGGACTGGGAATCAGCATTACCGTCTTTCCAGAAATTGTTCCAAAGTTTAAGTATTTAAATTAGAGGTTCATCTTGCCAATTGTATCAGTGTTTGCTATAACATTTTTTCTGTTGTGTGTCAATCTGGACGTTCGTCGGTTTCTATTTTTTTAATTTTCTTTGTAGTCAAACTTTGTTTAGTTGTTTTTTGACGAAATATCGCTTACATGTTTGGGGGGCAAAAGATTACAGAAATAGATTTTTATTGTATTCCTTTCAGTTTCTGGGTTGTGATCTATGTTTTTGCAGTGTGCGTTTTTCTTCCATCTCTTCGTGTTATGTGTCAGGTATTAAGTAATCTTTACAAGGAGGGAGAGTTTGGAACTTTTATATACTTATTATTTTTATATTATTATTAATTATTATTATTACTCTTATATAATTCTTGTTTTTTGTTAAATTTTATCTATTTTTTTTGATTTTGTTTATGTCTTTTGGTGTAATTGATATATTTTGTATATTGTATTCAATTTTATTTCTTGTTTTATTATTATTTTGTATTATTTATTTATTACTCTTTGTTTGATTTAATTCTTCTTTATATCATTTTATTATTCTTATAGTATATAAATTTTAAATATCTCTATAAATATTATATATATTATTTAATTATTTTATGTTTAATTTATTCATTTTATTTTTCTTATTATTTGTTTTACATTGAAGTTACATTAATCCTATTGTTTATTCGGCTTTACCTTATTGGGGTGTCTTTATTGAATTGTTTTATTATTTTTTAGCGTGTTATTCACAATTAGTTATCAGAATAGTAGGCAGATGGTAGTATTATTATTGTTAATATAATTATATATATGCGTCGACTTTTTTTGCGGTATCTGTAAGATTATGTTGAATGATTAAGGTTGAATTCATTAAGATAGTGTAAAAGACCCAAGCAACTAAGGTTTAGGTAGCTCGATATGCTGCAGAATTTGTTAGTCGTGTACGTTCGGGATTTATAGATGCGGTATTTAATAGAAATCTTGGTCGTGCAGCTGTTGGTATATGTCTATTTTCTAAACTGCTAAAAGTCTGACCTCTTAGTAAAAGAGGAGAATCATACAGCTCAACAGGAGTTTTATTCTGAGATAAGGTCTTTATCATATTATCGTAGGTAAGTCTATGTAATCAATACAGTTCGTAATATCAAATAATGTCTAATTTTGTTCAATCCTTAGGATGTTATTACATATGTGTGATGATGTATAATAGTAGTTATTGAATATGCAAAATTTTATTTATTACTTAATGGTTTTCAGTTACTTTTGATCATCGACATAGTGGCGCTAATGTATGCACACGATCCTTTCTCTTGAAGAGAAAAGAAAATATACAACTTTAAGCTTTGTGTTCTGATACATTGTTTGTTTGGCAACATGTTACATGTTTCCAAATATTAAGGTATTATCGTTCTGCTTACCTGTATTAGTTAGTTGTAACGGTCTCTAGGTTTATTAGTTAGTTTATTTATATATTATTTGTGAGATTATTAAGTTGGGTGAGAAAATACTTGATCTATTTATTGATTAGTTATTATTTTTCTTTATTATATATTTAGTAATTAAAATTGTATGTTTATGTTATTTAGATTATTTTAGTCGTGTCGTTTGTTTTTGAGTCCTCACCGGAGTATGCTCGTATCTGAGTCTGATTTATTTATATTTTAAGCTATAATGAACCCTAATTTTATTCCCATTATTATTAGTTACAGTAAGTTTAATTGTTGGGGTATATTTTACAGATTTGTTTATCTATTATTATAATTTCCACTACATGTTCTTATGTTTATTCAAATCATTTTATATCGTTATTAATAATTTTATTATCGTCTAATTTCTTTAGTTTAAATTATATTTTTATTAAATGTTATTTTATGTAATTAATATTTATTAATCTATTTATGATCAAATCATTTAATATCGTTAAATAATTTTATTTAGGTGTTTTATATAATTTATTTAGATTATATTGTAATGGGCCTGCTGCCATATATGTATAATTTCTGTATATGTTTTTAGTTTTTATTTATATTAAATGTTTATGAGGGTAAATGTTCCTAATTATTTTACTTGCAATAATTTTATAAACTATTTATTTATTATTTTTTCATTTTTTATTCTTTTTTTCATAGACTTTATTCTATAGAATGTAGTCAGTGTTATTTTACTTTCTTTTAGTTTTTTCCTGGAGATTTTTTTTATATTATTTAACTTTTATAGATAGGATGATGTTTACAATTATTTAATTGAAAATTTACCGTTATTTGTTTCGTATTTCGTGTTATTTTTGTTCATTTTTCTATCAGATAATTTTATTTATTCATTATGTAATAATGTATTATTTCTTCTTTTCTTTTTATATGTTTTCTCTATAATAATATATAATTAATATAATACAGAGAATGAGTAATAATAATAATAATAATAATAATAATAATAATAATAATAATAACAATAATAATAATAATAATAATTGTATAAACCCTGAGGAGGAAAGAGTTTAACAGAATAAGGAGGGAGATTGGAGGTTAAGAAAAAGTAAATGTTGCTCTCATCTTCAGGATGATCAGGGATACGAGTAAGGAACTAAGTCAGCTGTTGAATGGAGAAATGTTAGTCAAGTTCACAGCTTTTATCTGAGTAATTATAATTGGCAGTGGTGTAAACTTAAATCACAGAGATGGTGAATATGATTTTCCAGTAGACAAAAAGGCTGTCAAAGTGTAAACCAACAATTTAGGAATAGGTTATTTATTAAGTTTTTTTTTAGTATATTGCTCCATCGTCTTTTCTTCCCAAAAGAATTAAATTATATTACTATTTTTTAAAACAACAGACAATTTACTTTCTCTGAAATGATAATAAACATTCTTTAAGACATGAGCAATTAAACATCTTTGTTCGATTTTATTTTTTTTTTTTATTTATTTATTTTTATTATTATTATTATTATTATTATGGATTTATTATTCATTTATTTGTATTATTCTTTTATTATGTATTTTTAAAAGATATTACCATGTTATTATATTATTATTATTATTATTATTATTATTATTATTTTATTATTATTACTATTATTATTTTTAAAATAGGTGGATGTATACGGTAAAATGTGGAAACATTAAAAGTGTGGCGAAGAAAAGAAGTATGAAGTTATGCTATTAAGAGTGAGTCAAAAAAGGAACACGACTATCTACTTGCATTTGAAACATGCTTTTGTAAAGAGTTACATCACGGAAAAATCTTTTACAACATCTGGGGTAAGAGTATATTTTAAGATATAAATATAAATAGTTTTTCTTACTTGAAGCGTTAAGTTTAAAGTTATTAACTTTATATTTTTTATAACCTATTAAATAAAGACTTTTACAATTTTAGTATCATCTACTTACAATAAGGGTCCAAGCTTTTCTTTTTTTTCCAAAAAAATAATGTTGGATCGGGATTTGGGTCAGCCAATTTGGATAGTCAATATTGCTACAACAAAAATATATCGTGGCCAAGAAGAACAGAGTCTGGATACACGAAAAGATTTAAAAATACTACATAAAAAATAATATATTCCTATGAGAAGATAAATTCTATTATCGGAAATGCTGCATTAAGTCAAATTTAACTTTACCTTTGGTATCAAGCAGAAGAATTAATTGGATTCTCCCTTCCTTTTCGATCCAAAAGTGCTCACTACTGTAGAAACGAAATCATCTCTACCATTAAGGAAGAAGCTGGTGGGAGTGAAGACGTTAAATCACTTCCTAAGAGAGTTACGATGACAAAGGCATCAATATACAACTGCAAGCTGGAAGATTGTCACGACCGGCGGGGTTTTAATGTTCGAAAAAATTTTTAAACTGCAACCATGGATAGATCGAGAAGATTATTAAACTGCAACATCAATTATCAGAGGAAAATCAGTGATCACCGGTCATGTGGAACTAGGAGTGTCGCTGATCCAAGAATCTAATCAAATTGTAACAAAGGATGAAGAACAATTGCAGTTCCTACTCCGAGTAGTTGCAGAAATAGGGAAATTATAAAAGATAGCAGGAAATCAGCATTACTGGAACAAACCAGACTACACTGATTGGTTTCCAATGATGAAACTTCCGCAATGAGCTATTAATGTTACAAAGGGAGCAAGTAAGACTTGGAAGCATGTGCATACTGTAAAACTTTGATGTTGCTGTGCAAAATGTTTAAATTTCGCAATTCAAAATATATGTTATGGGCATTGCTTTTAATACCATAGTATTAAATTTAAAGGATAGGGAAAATAAATATATATTTAAAAAATTTCACCTCTCTCTCTCTCTCTCTCTCTCGTCTGCTCTCTCTCTTCCTCTCTCTCTCTCTCTCTCTCTCTCTCTCTCTCTCTCTCTCTCTCTCTCTCTCTCTCTCTCTCTCTCTTTCCTAATTGTACTGTTCCCTCTAGATATTATATCCCTACTCTTGTATGTGTAAAATCCAATAATGCTATTCTCCCCAGGAGTTCCACTCACTCACTGGATCAAATACTTTCATATTTTTCACATATTATGGCTTTGCCTACAATAGTTCATCATTATATATTATATAGTATTATTATATAATATATATATTATATAGGTATATATATTATAATAGTTATAATATATTGATTTAAATTATATATGTATATTTAGTATGATTTATTATATAGTATATATATATATATATATATTAATTATAGTTTAATTCAACCACGCCTCATTTTTGCTTTCAACCGCCTCTATCACCCATACCTTCCACCACTCACTGTTGACATTCTTACTTCCTACTTTAGCACATCCACATACTTCTCTTCCACTACTAACAATGACTTCCATCAACTGCGCCCATATCTGCTGTTTCATCTTGTTCACATTCAACTGTTTTATTTGTAAGTGCTCTCGCATATTTTCCTTTAACCTCATTCACTTAACTTCTCACTATTAATTCTTCCAGCTTCCATCCTTATCTCATTCCTTTCCTTCCTCATGCTCCCATTAACTTAATCTTACATTAAATAACATACTGATCTTATATTCCCTTCCCCAATCCCCTCACTGATTTAAAATCTACCAATCACATATTTCAACATTTCTCTTCACCAACACAAAATCAATCATGATTTTCACTTCAATATTAACTCTACCTACACCACCTACTCTAGTATAATTATGAATATTCTTGTACTCAAAGAATGTATTACTCACACACATACCTTTCTCTCTCTCTTCACAGTAATATATCAACCTTCTAACATTCTTACTTTCTCCCGCAAGGAAACTGTTATACCATTCCATTTTTGATCACTTATCCAGCCATTCAAGTTGCCCTACACAATCAATCTGAAGCCCATACACACCCAGTTCAAAACGTCATTCAAATTATCCAAGAAAATCATTATTTCCTCAACATCACCTGCAAATGAATCCTATGTTACAGCCACACATATCTTGACCTTCTCAAACTTAAATAATTTAGCAATTAGAATTCTAGTACTCATCCAAACAAAATTCCATACTTCTGTACCACAAGTCACTCATAATAATCGCAATTCCTCTCTCCCTCTCATTCCTCCCACTTCCGAAGCTGACACGCGGCGATGTTCACCCCGACATCCAGTCATCTTACAGCTTTCCGCTTCCATCTTGTTCAGTCCACAAAAGGAAAATCAAATCAGCTCTTTTCTAAGATACATCCATCCCCTCTCCCCCCCCCCTCTCCTCACCATTTATTCCTCTAACATTCCATGTACCCAAACGATTCAAACAATTTCGCCGAAAGAAAAAAGGTCGCTTATGGCTGTCATGACCAGATCCGAGGCACGCATAAGCATTCCTAGCGAAGAGAAAGTGAGTATGGTCTGGTTTGGCATACCAACACCATGTATTTCTTATGGTCTCTTTCCTGCAGCGACGCATGAACGTTCGCTGTAGAGTATGATTTATCCAGTCCCCCCTCAACACGGCTATATTATATTGGAAATATGTGGTGCTGTGAGATAGTAGTCAGTTGTGTTTGTTGTGTGTGTAGCATTGATAGTTCGAGAGTCTACTGCTGTGTAAGAGAGATTGGGATATGACGCGCACGAGGGCGAACCCATTGGTGAAGTGCCATGGATGTACGCTATCTATCTCCATGCTTTCATTGGTTAGTGTTAGTCTCATTCGATTTGCGAGAGATGCTACTTTTCTTTCTTCTTGTAATATATTTGTGTATTTCATGCCGCTGTTCTGTTATTTCTGCGAATCTTTCGTAACGTTCAAGGTAGCAATCTATCTGGTCGTTTGCTAAGCTGATTTTTGTTGTGCTTGTTATGTTTTTTTTTGTTGTGTTATTTTTATTTTCTGTATGTTGTGTGTATTTTATTTTTTCTTTTTCTCTTTCGTTTTCTTCTTTCTTTCTTTCTTGTTTTTGTTGTGTTTGGTTGTATTTTGTCGTATAATTTGTCGGTTATGTGTTGGATTATTTATTGTGATATATATTGTATGTATATTATATATCTATATTGTAATATAAGGTAGGTTATATAGTTGAGATATTTATGAGTGGTATGCGGTAATTGTATTAGGGTATAAGGTGATGTATAGGGTAGTTTCTATTTTGAGGTGAGGATCAGTTGCTATGTTAGCTTTTTCACTTTTTTAGTATGTATGTGTTGGAGTAGTATCGTTCGGACTTTTAGGTATTAGATATGGTATATTGATACGTTAATATTATTATTCCAAGGTTTTTTAAAATCATTGGTGTTTTAATAACGCAAATGTGTTGGGTTTATATCAGGGCTGCGCGGGATCTTTTTTTGATTTTTTTTTTACAAAATCTCAACTTTTTTTTCTCCCCATGCACAGAGGCAGAGGTTCTCCATACAAAAAATATGTATCTTCCCGAACTATACTTGCTCCAAAGGTTTCATACTGATATGAATAATAATGTTATCAGGATTTTTCATTTATTACTTGTATATTGGGAATAAATTTTTTACTTGTATATTGGGAATAAATTTTTTTGCCTATTGAAAATACAAAGACCATTCGAATGAGCATTCAATTCTACACTAGAAACTGTTAAAACCTAAAAATCATAGAACTGATGATTCCTACCTTCAAAAGTTAGGAACCCCTACGTGTAATGTCCCATTAAATTAAGTACAGTTTTATTGTGATTATAATTATTATTATTGTTCTATTATAATCATTTGATTTGCTACTATTATTATAATTATCATAAGTTTTATTATTTTCAACTATTGTTTTAAATATAAGTGTAAAGCAATAATAGTTGCTTTAATAATAAGTAAAGTTATTTTTAATAACAAATGGTTGGTTGGTTGTAGCTAGGGTTGCCCGAACAGCAGAATTTTGAGTCACTTTCTGTAGCACAGCACCTTCCTGATTTAAAGTTGCACCGCAATAGGGCATTGAAATTGTGCTGCTACACAGCACCCAGTATGTTGGCCAACCCTAGCCTAACTTTTAAAAGCTCTCAATGTTTTAACCAAGTTTTAAGTAACAGGTATGGCTATCTTTCAGATGGTATCTGGAGAGGGTTAATATTGAATTTTCTAAAGGGAAGGCTGAGACAATACATCACATGAAGCCTGTTGGCTATTTATTTTCCACCTAGCTACTCCCATATCCAAGTTTAAGAGCTTGGCTCTGACTTAGGATGGGTGTAGCAGCATGAAACCTCACCTCTGCAAAGGTGATACTATCAGTTGCGTGTTCCAAGATTGAAAGCTATCCAAAAATTATATCTCTAAGTAGGAAGGGTTTATATATATATATATATATATATATATATATATATATATATATATATATATATATATATATATATATATATATATATATATATATATATATATATATATATATATATATATATATTAAAAAAGATTTGAAAGTTTAAGAATGATAGAGAGTGCAACTCCATATGACCTCTTTGAGGATATCTAATACGTCCATCTTCTTACAACTCCTCCAACGTTCGATTCCATCTCACTTTCAACACCGTCAGTTATTTTCCAAATAACTGGTGGGGAGGAAAATGTAAGGATTTTAAATCCTTACCACCAATTACCATCAATTATCTGATTATATATGTTTATTTTTTTCTTATTACAGCAATCTCTAATGGATCTCTATGTTTTTTAATGCACCTTGCATTCATCTAATTAATTTACTTCTCTATTGATGGTAAGAAATATTATATTGAATGGCCGAGAATAATGTTTATATGATTATACTTTTTAATGGAGCACATAAGTCCTTTCTTTTAAATGTCCATACTTTCCAATGGATTCGAAGTTTTGTAAGTAGAACCTTTTTAATTTTTATAGATCAATTCATCCAACTTGTACCCGACCACAGTGTCCTCAATGAATGACTTTCTACAAAACAATCAAATATATGGCCTCAAAGTTTTGAGGTAGGTCATATATAATATTAAACAAGGTTAAAATGATAAAATGGCAAAATATTAAAATAAAAATTAAGGTTAAAAGTATTTATATCTAATAAATTGTAATAATTTATAGGTCGACCAGATAGGGACCTTGTTCCTTCTATCAATTTCAAAACTAGTCAGGGGACCCAATACATTCAATTTAAGAACCGGTTTGGGACCTTGTTCTTTCTAAATCAGACGTGGTAGGGACCTTGTTCCCTTTAACTCACTAAAAAGACTGGTTGTGGGACCTAATTCCCAAATCTCTACAAAATCGTTCAATTTAAATCGGGTCAGGGGACCCACTACGATCTTGCAATTTAAACGTGTTTGGGACCTTGTTCCCTTTAAAATCAAAAACATGGCTGGGATCTAATTCCTTCCATCAAAACTAGTTAAGGGAATTCATCCCTCTTCAATTCCACAAAAACCAGCCAGGGTTCCATACCCTCTATTATAAATTTGAAAAGTTTTCAGGGGATATTTTCCCTTTCTTACCTGGAAAAGAAAACAATTTTAAACCTTTTGAAAATAAATTAGGAGACATTCCGTTTTTGCAAATTCAACATGGAAAATTAATAAAAACTATTATTATAAAAGTGAAAGTGCAGTTTTAAGATTAAATACCAGTAAAAAGTGAAGCATAGACTTCTTTAAAAAGTTAAAACTTCTTATAAAACAATTTAGTGAAAGAGCCGAGACTCTTTGTGTGTATCTTAATTTAACTGACACTTATTTTATTAAACTTACATTAAAACTTTCAATTTAAAATTAAAAACAATTAAAATTATCAATTGTGTCATATTAAGGTGTTTTAAAAATAGCATTATTTAATTTATTTATAAACATTTTTCTTATGTATTACTATGTCACTAATGTACATTAGTAAGATGTTACACCTGTATTCACTTCTCTGAAACCAAAATTATAAATTCCTCGTACTTCTAGTGCATAAACCTCAAAAAGAAATGTTCCCGCAGGGATTTAAATAAAAAGTACACAACTCTAAAAATAAAATTGTTCCCGCAAGTACCGAATGTACCTAGTACCAATGCTCAAAGAAAAAAATTATCTATGCCCCTAAGAGTATGCATGGATGATGATGATGATGTAATTTACTTTTATAAATAACTAATATTTAATAAACCTCTCATTTTACTATTTATCTTATCCCCTCTCAATTATTTTAAATGAAATACCTTTGCAAAGCTTGCATTCCCTTTAATTTTGGTAAAAATCAATTAAGGTAATTATTTATAATTTTGCTTATTGCTTATGCTTATATATGTCATCCCTGCATCCTCTAATCTCCTTTTTCATATTTTTCATATCCTGCATTTGTCACTTTGCATGAGTTTCATCACCTGTTTGCTTTCAAGCTTATCCACCTCTCCACTTCATCAAAATTCTAAATCCAAATCTCAACATTCCAATTAACATAGAGAAAGGAAGCATTCAAGGGCTTTGGAAGTTTTAAGTAACTTTTATTCTAGGACACTTAGATAGTGTTCCTATGCCTTAGCTTTCCAACAGTAAGTTTAAAAATTGAGATCTGAAACTAAACATATAAAATGCCAGGAAGAGATAGGTGGTATATATATATATATAAGAAAGACTAAAAATATAAATAGATATTTTTTTATCTTAGAAGAGTGTATATATTATATATATATAGATATATATATATATATATATATATATATATATATATATATATATATATATATATATATATATATATATATATAGTGCTGTTACCTAAAAAAGGCCCACTTTTTTAAGTTTGGCAATAACTACTAAACTATTTAACATATATGAGTTTTAAAATAAGTTCTTAGATTGCCATGTCCTATGTATGTTACCACATAAAAATTTTTTGTTTTGCTTAAAATTGTAGAAAAGGTTTGGACGTGAAGTGAAAGCCCACTTTTGCAAAAGGGCCCATGTATGACAAAAAGGGCCCACCCTTTTAACTCTTGTTAGAGTTTTTTTTTTTGTTTTTTTGGTTTTTTTTTTTTTTTTTAGATTTTTATGATAAAAAAGGGAGAATTTTTTTTTTTTTTTTTTTTTGAAATTAAAATAAAAAATAATAAAATAAAGGTAAATTTCCTCAATTTTTTTAAAATCATCCCATTTGGGTCAACCCTCATAACTCTTGGAGTTAATTTTTTTAGTGTTTTTAAGTTATTATTTTTGTTATTTAAGGTTTTTTGTGACTAAAAATGAAGAATTTTTTATTTATTTTTTATTTTTTTTTTTTTATTTTTTTTTAAATAAAAAAGAATAAAAATTAATACTAGCGGTAGATTTCAATTAAACAAAAATCCAAGTAAAAACTTTTTAATCCCTATATATATATATACCCCGTATAAGGCTACAACAAGAAAGTAAAATAAAGATGGGTCCTTTTTACATAACATTTATGAAAAGTGGGCCTTTTCAAAACTATTTTTTAGCCAAAATACTAAAGTAAATAAAAATAAACAATATATAACATGTTGTTATTTATTATAACACATATACAGGCCAATTTTCATTCTAAAAGGGTGGGCCCTTTTTGTCATACACATGGGCCCTTTTTATAGTCTTTTCGATGGTACCTGTGTGTTGATTGGCTACACCAAATTTCTTGAAATTTGGTGGGATTACCTTATGCATGGGACTAACATAATTTAATTCAATAATAATATAATTTCTAGAGTTCTTAATGCAGTATTGACTGGAAAAGTACCAAAATGGTTTTTCACGATTGTCAAAAAGTAGGCAAAATTTTTGAAAAGTTTAAAAAAATTCCTAAAATTCAAAAAATCGAATTTGAACCATTATAACACCTTTAAACATGCATACTCAATGGGGTTAATAGGTCCACCAATTTTTTTCGCTCTACACATCATATATACGGAGATACAGGGTGGGCCTTTTTTGCATAACAAAATTGATGGGCCTTTTTTAGGTAACAGCACTATATATATATATATATTATATAAAATATATATATATATATATATATATATATATATATATATATATATATATATATATATATATATATATATATATATATATATATATATATATATATATATATATATATTAGAGGTGTACCGGAATCTAGATGGAATTTGACATTTCTTTTAATAATCTACTATGAGAAAAACTTGATTAAAGGAATTTATTTTACATAAATCTTATAGCCCATCTTTTAACAATAAATAATAGTATCCTTGTGTAGCATTCATACAGTGTATTACATATCTACAGTATAATTTAAATAAAGTTTACCTCAAGTACCTCAAAAATATAGATTATAAGATATTCTCATTAAATTTAAAATTAATGAGAATTTCCAAATTCTAAATATATATATATATAGGTATAGTAGCAGCAGATATATATATATATATATATATATATATATATATATATATATATATATATATATATATATATATATATATATATATATATATATATATATATATATATATAAAGTTATAAACCTCTTTAAACACTTGAAAATATTGTTGAATTGTGGTAAAGTAAAAGAAAAACTGTTCACCAGTATTGGGCGATATTTTTAAACGTTTTTCCTCAAATATATTTCTTGCTTCTGAAAATGAAAATAATTTCTCAGAATATATGGGGAGACTTTGGAAAGGAGAGTACTTTTGGGCTATTACTGCTATGTTTGGAAATTTGCTTTGGTTACCTTCCCCCAATTAAGTAAATTCTTCTTTTCCCAGATTAGAAATTGATTTCTGTGGTAAAAAAATTTCAATTTCTTTTAAGAATTTCACCTTTGAAGAGCCACTGATTTTTCTTTTTTTCCCTTTAAACTAACTGTCGCTGTCACTTTCACTTTCTTCAAACTTGAATAAAAACTAAGTAACTTTGCAGTAATTTCTTCTCTTAATGCTCCTGATGATTTTGAGGTACTTGGCAAATCTAAGTTCATTGTAGATAATGCTCTTTTCTGAAAATAGATAGATGACTCATCGCCTGAACCTTCTTCTGTTCTACTACTACTATTATCCAGGGTTCACACTAAAATTTTGAATTTGATTTCCCTGACTTTCCCTGACCAAATCTGCAAATTTTCCCTGACCAGCGTGTTCGTTATTTTTGGTGTATAAAATATCTATTAATTCATATTGCAGCCTATTTACTCAGTTCATACATTAAATTATTGAAAATTTACTTTAGAAATTGTTCATCATCATGGATGAATTTAAAAAAATATTTTTATTTTAGTAATCATCCTATACCTTACCCATAGCCGTCCAAAGCACTCCTTTTTTATTTTTTCCAAAAGAAAACAGTTTTATTTATACAAAAAGAAAATAAATTAAAAGCTTACATTAATAGCCTAGGTGAATAGCGTCCACTGTAATCACAAAAGTTCTAAATGGGGAGATTTAGATTAACTTTTTCTTCTCAAGCATTTGAATTTTTGATTTTATATCGTCTTCTTCTGTTAAAGCCTTCAGTTTTAACATCTTTCTCTGCTCTTTAAGTTTTATTGATCTGTATGGATAATATTCTTTTTCAACATTTTTATTCTCTTTCTCTTTTTCTTTCTCTTTGACTCTGAGATGTTCTTCATATCTCCTATGGGCAGCTTTCCTACATTTGTCAACATTTTTGGAGTGATAGGAACTTTATGAATACTTTTCATGAGATCTTATAGCACTGTTCTTTGAGAAATCAGACTATGTTCTTCAGGATTCCAATTTCTAAATTATTAATTTTATAGAAAACCCTTCCTTCCACTGTCGCATTTCCATGCGAAAATATCAATGTCCTAATTTAATAATTTGCTACAATTCCGCATAACATTGATTCTCAGGTGCTATAGAAGAAAAAACTCATCAAGTCTTTTAGAAACACCATCCAAAAATATTTTGAATTTTAATTAAAGGGTAGAATGAGCTCACTGTAAAGTAGAGTATAGTGCTTTTTCTTTCTCAGCAACAGAATCTGTGATTCAGTTATTGGTGTACAATGCCTCTAGCAATAAATCAAATCTTTGTTTCCTTTGTTCTGGCTGATGAAAAACTATACTAGGATCCAATATGAGAGCTATTATGGACAGGCTTTAAATTTCTGGCAGAGGACATCTTTCTAATATCTTTTCTTTCATTTTTACTTGCACAGTTCGAA
>JABUQX010010429.1:0-5000 GCA_015478945.1 Trachelipus rathkii
TTCACCAACAATTTCATCTATACCTGCAGATTTATCATTCTTCAACTTTCTCACTCTACCCATTACCTTCTCTTTACTAATCATCTCATCCCCAAAATACCTATTCATTCTTACACCATCAAACCTACACATATTCACTATCACCTTTTCATTACTGTCAATGTTGTGCAAATTTTCGGTGTTCACTCCACACTCTTCTCACATCCATTTCAACAGTTATGAAAGCACAATCCCTATTCATTCTTCTAAGCAGATTCCCCTTATTCTCATTCTTAACCTTTCGCGCTTTCTCCTAGAAGAGCTTCCTATTCCCTAGTAGTCACCGTTCAAACTCCTTCCAAAATGTTCATTTACCATTTTTTCCTCCTACGTATGCATCTTTTATTATTTCATTTTCCCTCCTTATATAATTTTAAACATCTTTCTTTTGAAACCTCATCCTTGGCTTTTAGTATATTCAACCACGCTTCTTTTTTACTTTTAACCGCTAGAATCATATCTTCAGTCCACCACTCACAGTTAACATTCTTACTTCCTACTTTAGCACATCCACATACTTATTTTGCACTACTAACAACCGCTTCCTTCATTTGCTTCCAGATTTGTTCAGTTTCAACTTGTTCACATTCAACTGATTTGTTTACAAGTGATCTTAAATACTTATCCATATTACCTTGTTCATTTAACTTCTCACTCTTAATTCTACCCACTTCCTTCCTTCTCACCTTCCTCTCCATCCAAGCCCCCACTAACTTAATTTTATATAAAACAACATAATGATCCGATAATCTCATTCCTAACCCCTTCACTGATTTAACATCCAACACATGCTCCAACATCTTCTTCACCAACAATATCTCAATCATTCTTTTCACTTCGATACCAACTCTACCTACACCAACTCTAGTATACCTATGAATACTCTTATGTTTAAAGAAGGTATTACTTACACACACATATCTCTCTCATCACAGAAATCAATCATCTTCCTACCATTCTCCTTTTCTCCCGACACCCCAAAGTCACGTAATATACCATCCCTTTTTTGATCACCTATCCAACCACTCAGGTCACCCAACACAATCACTCTGAAACTCCTACTCACCCTATCATAAACATCATTCAGAGTTTCCCAGAAAATCGCACTCTTTTCAAAATTACCCTCAGATGAACCATATGTCACAACCACACATACCATTACTTTTTCAAACTTAAATTTAACCCTTAGAATTCTAGTACTCACAAACAAAATCTACCATAGCTCTGTACCACAAGTCACTCATCAGAATTGCATCTCCTTCTCTTCCCCTCTCATTCATTTCCATACCATCACATACACATTTCACATCACACCACTCATTTTCACCGTTTCCTTTCATCTTTGTTTCAGTCACAGCGAGCAAATCAAATTTGCCCTTTCTAAATACATCCAACACCTCTCTCCTCTTCTCCTTAACATTTATTCCTCTAACATTCCATGTACCATGATTCCTGCAGTTTCGCCGGTAGATACAAGGTCGTTTACGGCGATCACGACCTTCTCAAGGCATGTCTTATCGTTTCCACCGGCGAAAGGTAGTGGTGATGAACAATAACCCAACTACCCTGTCCACTTTGGTCGCCTTATTTTGACGCAGAACATACGCTCGGTACAGTTCTTTTTGCCACTCATAGATATAAGGGATAAAGGTGTCTAGCAAAGATCTGTACATCTAGAAGGTGTGTGGATAAAAGTATGTTTATATAATTATGTGAATAAAAGATGATATCTTATACATATATATATATATATATATATATATATATATATTATATATATATATATATATATATATATATGTATATAGTGTTCTTGTATAATATATATATATATATATATATATATATATATATATATATATATATATATTCAAAAAAATAACCCTTAAGTAATTTCACACTGCTGGGATGTGAACCTGGGCCCTAGCAGATGTCAGCGTAAGTGTTTACGCGACGACCACGCCACGATGGACTAAAAGTAAAGCGCGAGAATTGTTTCCTGTGGTGAGATATATCGCACACGCGGGAACGCGTTCTCGCCTTTACAGTCCATCTTGCGATATTAGCCACTTTACATGAACTCACCAAATTGGTCATCCAATAAATCTTTAATCCACAAGAGACCATACAATATATCTTTTCAGTTGATTTGCCAACGATTGTTACAGGCCACAATATATTCCCCGGTTATAAAGTATTTCACTCTGCAGTTGCCCTGTTTGTCGCTACGCCGAGCGTGGACGGGAAGAGTGCGTCGTGGTTCCTGTTAGGGTAGGTGATATATTCACCACAGGAACAATTCTCGCCCTTTACTTTTAGTCCATCGTGGCGTGGTCGTCAAACACTTACGCGGACATCTGCTAGGGCCCAGGTTCACATCAAACCTCGCTTTGAAAGCCCTCCACCGCTTATGGTCTACTCCAATGATCGCTCACGGATTATTATATATATATATATATATATATATATATATATATATATATATATATATATATATATATATATATATATATATATATATATATATAATAGTATGTAATATATATATATATATATATAATATTAATATATATATATACCAGTATCATATTTATAATAATAATATGTAATATATATATGTAATATAATAATAATAATAATAATAATATATATGTATATGTAATAATAATAATAATAATAATATATATGTATGTCTGCTACCAAAAATATATGTATCCCTATATATTAACCCAATTATAAAAATTTCTTTATAATATATATATACCGTATATATATATATATAATAATAATAATGTATAATAATAATAATATATAATATATAATAATATAATAATAATAATAATATATAATAATAATAATAATAATAATAATATGTATATATAATAATATAATAATAATATAATAATATATATTAATAATAATAATAATAATAATAATAATAATAATATGTTTCCGGATACACGCCAGCTAAAAACGAAACAATGATGATGTCTTCATTGCTAAATCTTTGTGGAATTCCAGCATTGGTTGTAATTTCGAATCACCCTGCCATTAAGGAACAAATATTTTCTTCCTCCATTGACTCATTGAAGAGTGGTTCCAGGTATAATGTTTGGAGTCAAGCTCTTCATAATGTGGCAGCTGAAATATTGAAAGACAGTAGTTTACCAACGGAGGCCATTCCATGGCATTTTCTTCCTTCCATCGGAATCGAGATGTTGAAGTGGGCAAAGTATATAAAAACCCATTTCAAATTACCAACCAACTTCATTAAAGATTTTATCAAAAGTTCCTTTTTTACACCAAATGGATTGTTTGATGAGGAAAAAGCAGCCATGGAATTGGAGAAGGATCCATGTTTGAGGGTTTTTCTTCAAAATAAGATTGCTTGTTTGTGGCAGCTGTACCATATCAAAGAATTAAGGTTTAAAAACATTTTCGCTAAATATGATTCTGAAACCCCTTTGGTATTGTGGACAAAATATTTTGAGGAAATTGAAAATCCTTCAATATCAGAGTCTCAACACGAAAGTATATCACGCGATTTTTTTTCAAAAATATTTTCTTCAAAATATTAAATAAATATGGATATTTACTCGCTGGTAGAGGACTCACAATTCATACCCAGTCTCGTGAATTATTGCAAAAATATAAACGGATAAATGATTTAAAAAATTACAATATACGGAAGATACGAAGTTTGAAAATCATGACTCAATACATAAACTGTCGCTTTCAAGGGACTTTTCAGTTCACCGCGATATTACGATGCATTTAGTTAATTTGGCTAATCCAGAAATTAAAGACTCATTTTTACTTCGTTTTAACTTAGTGTATGGTCTGTTAAAATGCTTTTTAATCTGGCCATACCAGGATTTTTTCATGAAAAACGCAATATCAGTCTTCCACATTTTAGATGAAATGCATTTTTATCGTCTAATGCAAGATATAGTTTATGCGACTAAAGATTCCAATTTAAGTCAGACATACAATTATCATCATTTACTGAGGGAGTTCTGGATTAAAAGTCCTTCAAGCCATAAGAAATTTGCAATAGGAAAGGAATTAGGAAGTAATAAACTGTTGAGAATGATAGTAAGGATCAATAATTTTTCACATGACGATGAGATCAATTTTCGATTAATATTAGAAAGTGCAACGTTGGAAGAAAAAGAAATTATACTGAGAGAAAATGGAAAATCAGATATTCGTAATCTTCTTTTTAAAAATAAATTCAAATTAGCCGATATGTATATAAACACCTTATGTATTAATGAAAATACTCGCACGGAAACTAAAAAAAAGCAAGCAGTTTGTTTTTTTCATAAATTTGTGTTAAAAAGAGGAAGTTTAGATATGGCAGATAAGTTTGTAAATTGGATTGTCAGTCCCGACGAAATTTGTAACCTAAAGAAAGAAATCTTCCATGAAGTTTTTAATTTTCCCAAAGTTGCTAAAACATTTTTGTCCTCTGAAATTCCTGTTGCCCATCTCACTAAACTTCTTGAGTGGTTTGGGAAAACGGATGAAGAAATTAAAGAATGGAAAATGAACTTTGTATTTGAGACAGCATTTTCGACGACTGACTTTTTCATTAATAGTTTTTATATAAAAGTTTAACTAATTAAGATTTATTCAACTTTTTGAGTGACATTTTGATTAAAAGTAAAATTCTTGAAAAGCTGCCGACGTTTTTGGCATTCATTAGGCTTTTCAATAATGGACCAAAAGCTTTTTACAAAAATTTATTATACCTGTGTTCAGGCAATAAAGAACGAGTTTATGAATTTGTCATGAAGTTGAATCTAAATCTGAGAATTTTACAAATTGGTATTCACTCAAGGGATGAATTCAATGAAAAAGCTATGGAAAAAGTTTGTTGTGATTTAGAGATTACCGACTTAATTCGGAGAAGGCAATGGAGAATTTAAAGAAGGAAAAGAAGACAAATTTCCCATAAT
>JABUQX010010429.1:12500-22500 GCA_015478945.1 Trachelipus rathkii
TTCGTATATCTTATTATATTATATTATAATATATATATATATATATTTTTATATATATATACTATATTATATATATTATATTATATATATATATTTATATATATTATATATTTATATTACTATATATATTATTATATATATTATTTATATTATATATATTTATTTAATATTATTTAATAATTATATATTATATATATATATATATATTATATGCATAAAGATATTGTAGTTTTTGTGGATTATTACCCAGGTTGTTTGACTTATAACCATGTGATAGGGTTAGATCAACATGGTTTTTTTTTAAACCCAAACATTGGTTTTTTTTTATTTTAATAAACCAAATGATCGCTGTTGTGCTGCTTTTTGCGACGATTGTTGCAAAGGATCACATACATGAAGTATCTCAGCAATGTGGTTTTTACGGCATGGCTACTTTTCTTATTACTGAAGGTGAATGGCATAATGTTTGATAAAGGTTCTGAATTAACATGTGCCTGGCAATGTTGAGAGATAACCCGAAATTGAATGGTTTGGTGCGGGTTGATGCATGAACGGCCATAATTTATTACGATATGACGCAGCAATATATGGCATCAACTGAATGAACTACGACCCTTGGCTATTTTCCAGCATGATCACCACATTGGGGATTACTCGTCTGTGAGTTCCTCGATGAGACTTTTCCGAACAGATGTATTGGGTACGACGGTCTGAAACGTTTGCCACCAAGTTCGTCCTACTACATAACCACCAACTTTCCTGTGGTTAGTCAAGGGACAAGTGTATCGACACGTTTACCGGACCTGCCAACATGCCAAGAGAAATCTGGCTATAAATACTGGTACAACCTACATTTTGTGCACTACACTTTTTGGCGAAATTGATATTATCCGTATTAGGCGGACGAAGGGCGCTCATGATGGAAGTAGTATAATTTGTTACTAGGTTTTTGTTATAGTTTTCCTAGAGAGGTTAAAATGTTGAAAACACTTATATGCGTCCTTTCTCATTTCCCCAATCAATTCAATGGTATCTTTAATTAGTTTGGTTTCTACAAATAAATCTGCAATATATGGAACTTGTTTTGGCAGCCCTGCATTATATAATATATATATATAATATAATATAATATAATTATACAATTAAAGATGAGATTATATTTTTGTTTAACCTATTACTTTTTATATAATTAATATAATATTAATTTCATAAAAAAAATTTTTATAAGCATAAGTATAATATATTTATATATTATATATATATAGTAACATATAAAAAAAATATATAATAATTAATCTATATATTAGTAGTATAACTATATATATATAATATATATATATATGAGTAAATATATATATTATATACAAATAAATAATAATATATCTCTACCTTTACATACCATCATATTCTAATTACACCTTATATAATGTTTAGTTTTCGGTACTCAGACATCTCTACTATACTATTTACTACATCCCTTATTATTACTTACATTATATATATTCTCTATATACTATAATAATTATTACATATATACCAATATCAATATTATTTATAACCTTTGCTATGCGCAATATACTATAGAAATTAAAATATAAATCTAATATTATATAAATATATATATATATATATATAATCTACCTCCAATCCCCAGATTGTAGGTGAGGTGCGCAGCATACACTTATGCCTATACTTAAACTCTATGGAGTGTAGATGTGAATAAGAGTTTATCTTGTTCGAAAATTGTGTCCAGTCCCTAAATTAAATCAGAACGTCGAATGACTTGAGGATTATCAATATAAATGCTATTAAATCTCTAAAACCATATGAGAAAATAACTTAAAAACTGATTCGTATCTACTCTTCCATTGCAGATGCTATTTCTCGATTGAATTCACTAAGAACAGTTATTTTCTTATATGTAATCTCAATGTAATTCCAAAGGTGTTATGAAATATCATCAAATGTAAATATATTTTAAAATGTTACCACTTGGGGTGAACCGAACTTGAAATTATGAACTTTTAAAGCTAATAATATTTTTTTTCATTGTAATAAACTCTAATATCACTGTAAAAAAGCGAAAAATTTTCACATATCCCATGATGGGAATGTTGAAAGACTGTTTTTTAATTGTTTTCAATGACAAATAACGAAATTACGGTTGAACTCCTAGGAGTAAGCATCGAAAAAGGGTTTGACCCCCCCCCCTCTGATTAAGAAAAAAATTATAGCTGATTCTACTGAAACTGATGAGCTGACTTATTTCTTGCCATGAAACAGTGACGATGAATAAGACACTAAATATAAAAATAAAGGTAATAAAGTAATCGATTTGTATCGTACTGAAAAAAATTATATTTGAAGAAAAATATCCCAAATGTGGTCACTTTGCTCTTACTTATCTCAGCAATGTACCAGCAGTGTTTCCTGCGCAAACGCTTGCTAGGCGATACAAGTACGGTCTATGATAAAATGTGCAGTAGACTTAATACTGAAAATGCAGAGAAAGTTATATTTAGAAAACATAACTGGCGTTTATTAATTGTTCAAATGTTAAACATGTTTTAAACCCTATTCATAAATGGGTGGATATTGAAGATAGTGATTGATGGGATCCATGATTAGTTGGGCTCTCGTACCGCATCCTGGTAACGCGTTCATACGCGGCAGAAATCTGTCACTGTTTTTCAGTATTGATAATTACAAATATTATAATGGACTAGATTAATAGATATAAAATAAATAAAAATATGTTCTGCCATTGAAATTTTTGCCTTTTATGTGTTATTAAAATATTTTAGATAAAATGTCGATGATCCGCATCCGATTCAAAAGGGTATCCTCAGATCTTCAATTTATGACATCTGAGTCATATATATATATATATATATATATATATATATATATATATATATATATATATATATATATATATATATATATAATATATATATATATATATATATATACTACTACTATATATATATATCATCATTATCATCATCATCATCACCCACTTTCTCTCAAGACTGGGGTAAGGTGCATTATCATTAAACAAAAAAATAGAAAGAATCAGGAAAAATGAAAAGGAAGCAACCTTACCGCCCCCTTTATACCTTTAGTGAGAACTCGTCACAGTCAGAAAATCCACCCTAGAACTTCACGGGACCGCGACGGACCCTCATTATGGTATCTCGTGAATGTATCATATACACTACGAGAAGCTTAGTACTTACTACAATATATATATATATAAATATATGTAAATGTATATATAAAAATGCCATATATATATATATATATATATATATATATATATATATATTGCTGAACCTCCTGAAGGTTTAACGTGCAGTTTTAAGTTTATTTTCCTTGTCGTGAAAGTCAACAGGAAAATGTATTATGAAAGTAAGAAATAAAAATGAGGTAAATAAATAAGCTAACAAATAAAAAATAAGAAAGATGATAAAAGAAAATATAAATAAAATAAGAAATAAAATTGAATAAAGGATGCAAGAATTTAGTTGAAGGAGAAAAAAAGAAAGAAAGAAAGAAAGAAAGAAATAAGGGATGAAAGAATAGAGAAGAATGAAAGAAAAAAGAAAAAGAAAGAAAGAAATAGAAATCCTCTAAAGAGGAAAGAAAGGAGGAAAGAAAAGAGAAAGTATGAATGAAAGAAAAAAATAGAAAGAAATAGAAATCCTTTAAAGAAAGAAAGGATGAAAGAAAAGAGAAAGAATAAATGAAAGAAAAAAAAGAAAGAAAGAAAAAGAAACACTGAAAAAAAGAAAGTAAATAAAAAAGAAAGAGAGAGTGAAGGGAACAAAAAAAATAAAGAAAGAAAAAAAGAAAGAAAGAAAGAAAGAAAAAAGAAAAAAAAGAAAGAAATAACGAAAGAAAGACAGAAAGAAAGAAAGAAAGAAAGAAAAAGAAAGGCAGACGAAAGAAATAAAGAAAGAAAGAGAAATCCTTTCTTTTCATTTGGCGGGAAAACGAACCTAGAAAATGAAATGGAATGACAAATATCTCTAAAATACAAACGGAATTTTAAATTTATTCTCCGATTAGTTTAAAACAATTTATTTACTTTGGGGTTATTTCCTTTATATGATTTTTTCCTTTATTGTTTTAGGAATGCCTTCAGCTTTAAGAATTGTAAATATATATATATATTATATATATATATATATATATATATATATATACATATATATTATTATTATTATTATATATTTTATTTTCCTTATTATTATATATTAAGGTATTAATATTTTATTATTACATTATATACATATATTATTATATATATATATATATATATATATATTATTATTATTATATGATATTATATATTATTATTATTATTATTATTATTATTATATTATATTATTATTATTATTAGTATATATTATTATATATTATTATTATTATATATTATATATATAATATATATATATATATATTATATATTATATTATTATTATTATATTATTACATATATTATTGTTAGTATATCTACGTGATTATATTACTCCTATTGTACATTATTCTTACATATATATACTTAGTAAAATTATTATCTTTATTTTATTTATTTTGCTTTTTAAAACTTCAGTGAAACTATAAAAAAAAAAAAAATTGCAAATGGAAAAATGTTAATAATAAGAGTTTTTCTTTGTTTTTTTGTTTTTTTTGTTTTTTTTATTGTTAATTCTTTTGCCTGATATTTTCTTCAAACTCCAACTTGTTACAAATATTCCTTTGTCTGAAAGGAATTAGAATCTAAAATTCTGGGTTGAAACTTGAAGGCTTTGTTTGCAAATGGATTTATCAGGAGGTTACCATACTTAAGTCCATCAAATTATCTATGGAATAAAGGTTTACTAGTATATTATTAATTACAGTTTTTTGCAAGGTGTATTATCACATCAATCCCAATACCCACACATTACTAAAACATGGCCAATATTTATAGAAGTAGGCCATGTTCTAGCATACAAAACTCACACTATATACTTGCTTTCAGTGCAAAAGGTTTTCCCATCTTGGTTCGAAAGCCACTCCAATCGGTGGCTAGAATATCTTGATCGATTGAGATGAAAGTGGAGTTTGCTATCAAGCTCAAAATTCTAAGTAACTCCCACTTTGTTTAGAGCAACAATAAGATATAATTTCCTCTTGCTAATAACTGTGATGATCTCAGTAGGTCCATGTGGCTCCTTGCTGCCTCAATTCTCCTTATGTCCTTTATGTCCTTACTTAGCATTAAAGTCCTCTATATTTTTGCAGACATTCAATGTGGTATTGCTGCTCCTATTCGCCATGGCTCATATGAATTTGTTAATAACACAAGAGACTATTTGAGCATGGTTAGATACACTTGTGATCCAGGGTACGTCATGGCTGGAAGATACGAGTTAATTTGTGGAATTGATGGACGCTGGGACGGACCCCCACCTAAATGCAATCGTAAGTAGTTTTTTTTTAATTTAAAGTGTTTTAAAGGTTCCTATCATTGTTTTTTTTTCAGATTCAATTTATAGTATGCTTTAATAAATAAGAGACATGAGCTAGAAAGAATGTTCCCAAGTCTAGCTTTCCTTACTGATACTATTTTACTGATGCGAAATAAAGTTAGAAGAAATAAAATATTTCCAAATGTTTCTGTTTATAGAATAGATTCGAAAACATTTGATAGAACAGAGGTTAAGGAAATTGCATGGTAGATAGGTTGAATGGGAGATTGCTCCAGAAGGAATGAAAGGGTGAAGCTGGAGGACAAATACGAAAGAATTTACCAAGACAGTGTGACTACTTTGATAATTACAGAAAGCTTAAGTCAGGATTGTACAAATCCTTCTCAATAAGCTCCGTGAGAGAGAGAGAGAGAGAGAGAGAGAGAGAGAGAGAGAGAGAGAGAGAGAGAGAGAGAGAGAGAGAGAGAGAGAGAGAGAGAGAGAGAGAGAGAGAGAGAGAGAGAGAGAGAGAGAGAGAGAGATCATATCTTTAGGAGTTACTTTGCTAACATGAGTTGGACGGAGGTGGAAAAGGATGGGTATCCCCGCAATTGTCTAAAGTGGAATTAAACTAAAATATTTAAGATAAAAGTTGAGATTTAGCATACGTTAAAATAACTGGCGAATAGTTGGAAGAACAAGAGGCCAAAGAGGACAAAGAGGAAAGAGGACAGGGCAAAGTGTATCTGAAAGAGGAAGAACATGAACCAGAAAAATTATTACATATTTCACAAGGAAGAAATGCTTTTGATATTGTGAAAAATATACAGTCTTTTTATGGTTCCGGGATGAAAAATAAATTGTGTGAATTTGGGTTTAATTTTTTTTGTGTGTGCTGAAAACAGTGTTTCTATATGACAAATAATACGATAATCTGTAAAACTAAAAACTAAACCAAGATTTATAAAATTTAATTGAAGGAAAAGAAAATGGAATGTGTATCTCCATGCCAAAGAGCAAACTTCGATTATGCATTCTGTATCCTCTGAGAGCCCATTCCTTGTTGAATCAGTAATCATTCCAAGCAAAATCAGAGGAGTACTGTCGCACTTTCATCCTCTTTACGGTATCAAAATGTCTCATCGACAAAAGGTAGAGTCTTCTGATACAGGAGATTTGAAGAGTTTGAACGGGATATTGAACTGAGAAGTTGATCAGAAGAATAAAGAGAGGAATTTGGTTAAGAACAAGAGATAAAGTCAAAAGAGAGTGAAAGTAGTGTTTCAGAAAGTGAAACTAGTTATAATAAAAACAACGAATTAATACGATATTAATAAAGATGACGTTGTATCAAAGCGAACCGAATGTTTCCTAACGGCACTAATACCACCTTAATAATCCCTGAACCGATTATTACGGAAGGAGTGGATAGTGGGCTTATTGGGGTGCCAACTAGAAGATATCTGGTAGGTTAGGCGGGTGTTATAAAAGAAAATGTGTTGAAAGGTTTAATACTGCTGGTATATGATAGAAAAAATCATGGTCCCACACACAAACACACCTACACACACAAAAACACATAGACACGCACCTACACACACAGACACACACACACACATATATATATATATATATATATATATATATATATATATATATATATATATATATATATATATATATATATATATATATATATATATATATATATATATATATATAATAAAAAGTTTGAAATAAGTATTTTTCAAAAGTGGTCAAATCTGAATAGTTTTAAAAATATATGAATAATATATGCCGCCTTCTTCCTTTTCATCATATTTGTTTCTTCTTTTCTTCTTCAGATTATTATTATTATTATTATTATTATTATTATTATTATTATTATTATTATTATTATTATTATTATTATTATTATTATTATTATTATTATTATTATTATTATTATTATTATTATTATTATTATTATTATTAATTACTATTATTATTATTATTATTATTTATTATTATTATTATTATTATTATTATTATTATTATTATTATTATTATTATTATTATTATTATTATTATTATTATTATTATTATTATTATTATTATTATTATTATTATTATTATTATTATTATTATTATTATTATTATTAAGTCTTTTATTTATCACACATCACACACACTAATATATTGGACCAGAAATCTTAAACATCCATTTTAGATATATTAATACATTGAAATTGCACCATTCATTTAAGCTTTTTTACAGAATGACGTTACAGAAAGGGTGTAATTATATATACAATATATGTATATATATATATATATATATATATATATATATATATATATATATATAATAGCAATATATATATATATATATATATATATATATATATATATATATATATGTATATGAATTGATATATATAAATAAATAAATATATAATAATTAATTTAATAAATAATATATATATATATATATATAAACATATATGTATATCTTCAAGTACTGACTGACTGACATAACTTTTAGCAAAAATTAATTATATACAATACGGCAATAATAATATATATATATAATATATATATATATATATATATATATAATATATATATATATATATATATATATATAACATAATATATATATACATATATGTATAAATAATATATATATATATATATATATATATATAACATATATATAATAATAATATATATATATATATTTATATATATATATTAATAATAATATATATAATATATATATATATTTATATATAATATATATATAGAATATACATTAATATTTATATATATATATATATATATATAATAACTTAATAATAATATATATATATATATATATATATAATATAATAATAATAATATAATATAAATAATAAATGATAAAAATAATATATATATATATATATATATATAATATATATATATATATATATATATATATATATATATAATATATATATATATATATATATATATATATATATATGCATACACACACACATACATATAGGTATATTATCTTTATCGTTTGATCAATATATATCATACTTACATATATATATATATATGCTGCTAAATATATTTATCATATATGTTCTGCTATATATTTCTAGTTCGTATTTATTTCTTCTATTTAAAAGTATTATATAAATTACCTCGACCTTAGCTATCTCGTGTGATGATGTTCCAATAATCGAAAACGGTTTGAGCAACATTACCGAATCTTCTGTATTATTTGGTCAAGTCGTAGAATTCTCCTGCAACGCAGGATTCAGTTTAATAGGGAAAAAGATGTTAAGTTGTAATCAAAATGGGGAACTGAGTTCAGATGTTCCATTTTGTGAAGGTAATGAAGAGCTACTAGTCTTGTGATTGGTTAATTTTGCATCGTGTCTTAATATAGCATTACATAAGTGATTTAGAGCATTTTCGATCTTTAGCGCATTACTATTGGGTTTTAAATTGTTGTGTTTGTATTTGAAAGGTAATAAGTATATGTCTTATACCCCTCATAACCAGGAAAGTCAAAATTAACCTTTACGTAAGTTATATATAAAGGATATTTTGTATATTTCTGAAGTGTGGATATAAGACATATTTTTTACCATTCATTTATAGTCAACTTGCTATTGCTATAAATTGCTATGTATATAATATCTGCTTATGTATTTACTATTTCATTCTTACTTACTTATCTCAGCCGAAATGGTAGATATTGAGAAGGAAATTGTGGTGAGAAGTAAGTAGAAAAATCGTAGATTTATTGAATTGCAAATAGATAAGTAGATAACTAGATTATTATGTAGATTATTCTCTTTGATTGAATTGCATGAAGTATATTGGGAAATAATTAAAATTTCATAGTGGTATGACTCAGTTTCCTCAATAAATATAAATTTATATATTTATTTCTTTTCTTAAAAAATAATAAAAAATATATATAAAAATAAAAATATTTGATATTTGTTTTACTTGATTGAGAGTTCAATATATGCTTAAAAATGATTCAATTCTTCCAAAAAAGCTTAAAATTGAATAAGCTTATATATGCTTTTTATATCGCAATTGTATAGTGATAAATAATCCTGCCTGTTTAAAGCCCTTATCTTATATGCTTCCTATAATAGTTCGCGTTGCCTTATTAAAACATTGCATGACTTTTAAGTATAAAAATTTACCATCAAGTAATTAATAGCACTAGCGACATTTAACTTCTTTTTGAAAAAGCTACATTTTAGCTACCCATGAATACGAAATTATGTAGTGAAAAGATAAGGTTTAATCTTTTGAAGTATTTATGAACAATGCTATTAGTAGTAGTTGTATTAGCAGTAATTATAATAATAATAATAATAATAATAATAATAATAATAATAATAATAATAATAATAATAATAATAATAATAATAATAATAATAATAATAATAATAATAATAATAATAATAATAATAATAATAATAATAATAATAATAATAATAATAATAATAATAATAATGATAATAATAATAATAATAATAATA
>JABUQX010010430.1:0-17500 GCA_015478945.1 Trachelipus rathkii
TAACCTAAATAGTGAATAATTATAAAACTTATTTATGTTATGTTTATACCCTAACTCAGTTTCATTTTCACACAAATTTCTCTATATTTTACCATTCATTTCCTAAGCTAATTAATTATCATACTTAATTAACTTACAATTACAATAATTTTTAAACAATAAGGAGATCTCAAACAGCATATAGACGTTTCGCGCTTTTAACGCACCTATGTACATCTCACCAACAAATAATGACCTTTAATAAAATTAAATTTTATTTTACCTTAAAAGATTATTCAACACCATAACCAACAAAAAGATTTCGACGTTTTCTTTCTTCATACCGAACACAGGGAATTATATTTCATCTATAACGGGAACTATCCTACAGATGCCTCACTCAATCCGTACTAATCTAACAAATACGTAAACGCACTATGCCATATAAAACCAGTTTTTAGAAAGATTCTATTCTACTATTAATACATCTAACATATGCTTTATTATAGCAAAACTTAGCCATTATAATTTACTAATATTTAACCAACAGTGTAACACAACTCTTTTTTCTATCTTATAAAACAGAAGTTTATATAACGTTAAATCTTACGCGAATAATATCCTTACTGAATAATTCTCTGTAGTCTTACACTCGATAGTATGTTATCTAGAATTCTGTTAACCATCTCTGATTAAATCAAACCAACCATCTTAGCGTGGGTGAGACCTCGGGTATGATCAGGAGAATGATCAACAGGAGAGGAAAAATGCATATACTCCTCTCTCTACTTTCGGACTATAATGCATTTCTCTAGGACATTTAAATAATTTTTATTAAAGGATAATCATTTAACGATAAGATCTTCTCTAATATTCTTGGGCGTATAAACTCACTTGGGAAATCTTTTCTAACTATGTAAAACTACACAAATTAAATATCTATTTTTGGAAAGTTCTTTTACTTATATAATTAAATTATTTGAATTAATAACCTTAGTCCACAAGATATTATTAAATATATTTATTAATTAATTTATTTTATAACATAAATTATAATCATAATTATAAAAGATTGCAAAATTTGAATTACAAACAAATAAAATATTTATATTTGAGCGGGAGAGGACTTTATCCTTGATATACTTTTTAGGCGCCATTCAAAATGGAGGTTCTAGATAGGTGAATTAAGGCACACAGCAATTATTTTTGAGTTCTTTAGTTTCGTTTCTGCATAGATGGTGAATTTGAATAATTCTTGGTGGTCTACGGTTGTTATGTATCATTATTGATTCACATCATATCATAAATATAATAACCACTACAAATTTACTATAAGGATTAGTGTTTCTGTGATGTTTTGCTTTTTAGATTCAGCAGTTGATAAAGAAAGGATATTGATTTTCTTACTTTCCTCCTATTTTCTTAATTTCACACTCTTTCTTTTGAAAGTTTTTCTTTCTTCCCAAATAATGGTACCTTAAAAACACTTCCTAACCACTTTATTGATTGCATTACATCCTTTTTTTTTTTTTTCTCTAAGTATATCAATTTTTTTAGAGAAGCTTTTCGCTATTTACGTGCCTTTTTTGGAGGTCTCCATTGTTTGGCGAGTTTTCCGTTTTCTCTAAAAAAACATTATACCCTCAATATATTATATAGAGGACAAAGTTCTCTCACTGTTGTACAGTGATCCATATTTCATACTTAATGGAATGAAATCTTTTTGGATTATTATAAAAACTTGTTTATTTTATTCTTTTTGCAAATTTGGGCGCAGGAAATTTATTTTTTTTCTTGTTTTAATTTTATCTCTTTTTTTTTGCTTAGTTCTATTTTATTTTTAATTTACTTTCTATTGTACACTACTTTTTTTATTTTTTCTTTATTTATAAATAAAAATAGGAAAAGTTAAATATATTAAAGCTATATCTCTTTATTATATCTTTATCTATTTCTTAGGGCTAACAAAATAGCTTTATTTATAAATAAACTTAAGACACGTTATTAGAATGTTATAGATTTTATTAGCATTATTACAAAAATATTATAGAAACTTCCATCAAGATTACTGCTATATATATGAACTAACCTTTCGGGGTTGGGTTAGGGCATCATTTAACTCAGGATTATTATTTCATTTATTCATATATTATAATATTAAAAACACTTAAAACAAAATAATTAAAACAAAATCACAAACTTACTTAAAGTGGTAAGAAACTTAAACAAACACACCTGACTCTAACCATTACGCTTCTCGGGCACTAGTACCTTGGTCATTCCAATTAATTTTATATATTATTAATTTAATTTATTTATTACACTTTGCTACATACCTTTTTATAATCAGATTAAGGTTTGGTATTACTTATAAGACACTTATCACGATCAACTCTAGGGTGAGCAATCACTGTAAGAGCGCTTGAGTATTAGACTTTATAGTAGGAATTATTTAATATAATCAATTAATATACCTTCCCCAATACTTAAGAAATTCAAATATTGATTCGCTTAAACCAACACAAACAATAATTGACTAAGAATCATAACATGAGATTGCAACATCACATACTCCCAACTCAGCGTTGCAAGAGATAAAATATATAAATTAATCTAAAAAAGATAGCACAGAAAATGTAAAGAAATTGAATAAACAAATATACAGTAAAAAGTAGTCAAGATTATTTATATTATTTTTTATTATAAATTTCTTATTTTAAATATTTGTTAATTATATAAACAACGAACAATAATAATAATAAATACACAAATTTTTATTTTTACTTATACGGATAACTACAATTGATAAGGTTAAGAATGATGGGTCACAGACCACATTTACACAATATAATTTTCTTTACGTGTATATTATATTATTTCTCATCACAAAATCAAAATTTAATTACATATGTCTCAATTTATTATTTATTAGAACAGTTTTATGTGTCATGGTGGCGCCACTAATTGAGTTGCATAGTAATATATAATGCCATTAATGATTCATTATATGTCATAATAGTGATTAAAATAAGATCTCTATTCACCGTTATCATATATCTAATTTTAATCGTCTTAATTTAATCACCCGTTATACAGCATTGAGTGAACGCGCAACTTAAGGCTGAATATCATAAATGACACTTAACCAAAGAGATTTTCCTCTAATATAAGAACATTAATAATACAATAACACCTTTAACCTTTTTCTAAAACATTTTAATTTACTATTAAATTTACATTTATATTCACCTATACTGATTCAGCGCCTCAATAGTGGTGGGACGATGCCCTTAGATACAGACACTTGGATTAAACGAAATTTCCAGTCTAAAGGACTATCTGATGTCGATTTTTTGGCCCACTGCCAATAACTTAACTGGGATCGTCTTCGCTTCCGATATAGATCCCCTTCACTAATGATTTGTGCGGGTAGGAAACAATAAAAGAGAGATTCGTTCTACACTTGGGCTGTTTTCAAATTTTAAAATATTAAACATCAAAACAAGGTTAAAATAACACATTGGTGATGATCTAATGTGTGATGAAATTTTATATATTATAAAAGATAGAATCAAAGAAAAACCAAATTTTACCAGAATGTACATAACAACTAATACACATAAACGATTTGGAGAAGATCGGTTTGTTTTCCTCACCTCCTTAAAGCATCATATAATAAATAGCCCTTTGCCACACTCTTTTCACAGAGCATTCTAGATTTACTTAATTACAATAAGCTTTTTATAATAGGAGCTTGCTATTATTACTTTAATTTAATAGTCAATCTCTAGAAACCCTATTAAGACAAATATACTACTTTGGAGTCCAAACACACATTATATATTATGATAATCTAAGACTATCTAACTATATATACACTATATAACTATATAATTATATATAATATATAATATATAGTATATCTATTATATATATATAAGATATTATAATATATAAGAGCACTATTCCTTTAAAAGGAAGTTACATATAGATTTCTATATCAACATGACAATCTTGTTTATGATTTTCTAACTTGAAAAGAAGTAGTCACGTGTTTAAGCAACTCAAACTCCAATAGAAAGATCGCGAAGTTTCATCAAAGTTGCAATTTTTTTTTTATCATGTTTATTCCTTAATGTTAATCAGGATTATTATTTTTTTAAAAATTTTTTAGCATATATTTATTTATCAGCAAGAGGTTTTTCCTTCAGAACTGTTCCCCAACGAAATCGTTTACCAGAGAGGACAGAGGGGGGAGACCTCAAAGGGACGAAGTCGTACCACACACGCTCAGCGATACCCCCCCTGAGTCAGTGTCCGAGAGACCCTGACTCTTTCCTTCTTTGCTATTTATTAATCTTGCGGGTATTATTTTTAAAAACACAACCCCATATAGAAAAAGAACTGTTATTGGCAAAAATCGCTTTGGTCGCAAGCGATATTAATAATGCTTTATGGCCCCAGCATGGCACAATTGAAATAATCGACAAATAAAAAATGATTACAGTTTGGGTTATCGTCTTAATATCTGCCTTTAAAGTACCGAATACTTAAACACTATTTAAAAAGACAAAGTTCCTGAGCTATTTATTTATGTGTGGCTTCTTCCAATATATGATTTCATGTTTATTATAAATATATATATATATTATATTTTTATATATATATATATTACTATATATATATATATATTGTGTAGTGTTATTAAAAGTATGAATGGTAATAAAACTGAAAACTAAAAATAAAAACGTTAGTCACGGCCCCTACATTGCAACTAGAATTTTGGGGTTCACAGGACGCCATCCGGCATTGTAACGGGTTGTTTACCTATAGCAGGTCCCGTAAAGTTACCCAGCGCGGCCAGACTGCAGGAACTCACAAGTCAACAACAACCATTGCAAAAGTTATTTTCTCAAGATACAGAATCCAATCAGATAATCGGGTGGTAGTTTTCTCGATCATGATGGTATATAGGTGCTATATCTTCATATTTTCCGGAAAGTTGTCATTTCTAAACAAATTTCTTCTTTGGCGATTTATTATTGTAGCTTACATTTGTGGAGTCTTTTGTGTGATACGTTCAAATAAATACAAACAAGAAATATATTAAGATTTTTATATTTAATAAAAATATACTTAACCTAATATTATTTAATTAAAATAACATTGAATTACGGTATATATAGTATCGGAACTACATATACTATCTATGTTTTTTATTTATATATTAATTATATATATATTAATTATATATATAATATATAATATATTTATATATATTATATATATATTATAATATATATATTATATTATATATTTATATTTATATATATAATATATATATATATACATCTATATATATATACTATATTAACTAACCTGGCCAAATTTTCCTACGTTTTGATATTATTATTTAGAGGAGACTTACATCTATGAATTACTTTAATTGTTATATCATATATACTATATATATATATATTATACTAAATAATATAATATAATATAATTATTAACTTAATATACCATATATATCATATATATATTATATATATATATATATATATATTTATAATATATTATATATTTAATATAATATATATATATAATATATATATATGTGGTGTTTTATGTGTAGGTGATGCTAGTATGTTTTGTTAGTGTAACATTTTGACACATGAAACACATCGAAACCAACAGGTCACTTAGTGGCCACCCGCAACATTTGCACCGAGGCTCCAGTGGATTGCGGGGCTTGCAGTCCTTGCGAGACGCCGTAAGTTAGCACTGGAATTGTGATAAGATTGTAAGTTGGTGATGGTAAGCATAACCATAATTTTTAATATTTTTATAAGAAATTAAAGGAAAAAATAAAAAAGATTTGTTTTTTTTTTTGGAATACTAAAAAAAAACAAGGACTAGAAGTTGATTGAAAGTTAGAATTGCAAACAAAGATAAACGAAAATTTAAAGAAAAAACATTACGAAGAAATTGCAAAGAGGAGAATTTTGTCGAAAAAAATTACTTTTGAAAATTAGAAAACTTTGGTAAGTTTGAAAAGTAAAACTTAACTAATGTGTGTGGAAAACTTAGAAAAACATTCGACAAAGTTAAAACATTTAAACTTAATAAAGAGCTCGTATGTAGCCATAAGACATGACAACTAACAATTACAAAGACTTTCAAAAACTCAGAAATTAATTTCATTTGTTTATTTGTACAATAAACTTTATATAATATATATACTTTTTAATTTTCGAGAGCAGTAATATAAGATGATTATATTATATATATAAAGATTTCATTCCTAATTTAATATTATATCAATTTTTTATTTTTTTTTTTTTGTTTATACACATTTCATATGCATGTGTAAGAGAGATATAAATTTAGTATATGAGATATGTATATTGTATAAATTTGACTGGAAATGGTGGTGGAATTGTAAGTATTATTTAAGGAGATATTTTTTCCACAAATAGTATTAAACTATTCCAATTAATAATAATTTGTAGTTTTAAATGTTTGCTATTTCTGGCGTGTAACGTATTAGTTAAGTAATTTAGTTTAGTTTTCTACACATTTTTAATTTGTGAAGTTGCATATATTTGCAATGCAAATGGGAATACAACAGAATCACTAAATTTTATAACAAAGTTAGGTGGAAATAAACATGTTTTCATAATAGTATAAAATATATAAGATGTATTGTGCCGCATTCGTTATTTTATCAAAAATTTCCCCATTAATTCTATTTGTATTTTGTCCTGTTGTATGTTTTTTGGTGCTTTGGGTATTGGAACAAAATTCAAATTAAAATTATGTAGTTTAGATTTAGGTAAATTTGCTGGATCAATGTGATATTTACGTCCATGAAGTTAGAAGATCGCAGAAAGTAAATTTAGCAGAGTTCGATAAAAGATTTGGACTTAGTTGTCGATATGTTCGTTGGAGAACAAATATAGCTTTTGTAAGATTTATAAGGTTTTCACACCTATTTTAATATATTTATTATAAATTAGTAAATAAAAAAAAAAAGTAAAAATTTACCGCTATATCTCTAAATTGTTTATCCTTAAACTACAATTAACCTAGTAGAGAAAATGAGGGTTTTCTCATATCAGCAGGATCAAATACTTTTATTAAAGGAAAGAGAAAAATGTATCTATTATATTTTATTAATCGTCAAAAGTAAAATTCTGCAATTATATACTATTAAAAAGCATAATTTTGCATACTTCGCATCGCTTTCAAAGATGAGTCTCTCCCAAAGCAAATCCATTCCGTTCCACCATTTTTTTCTTTCCTGGTCCTCTTTCCCTACAATTTTACCCTCCGTCTCTCCGGAACATCTTTCGGGGTTTTGGTGAGAGTAAATACCTTGGACATAGGTGCAAAGCATTTTCAATAGATTCACAGTAATGAACAAGCTGAAGCTACCACCTATTGGCCTCTACTACTAGGCCTTACAACTCTAGTCTTGCGTTTCTCCACCACTGTAATCAGATATTATTTTAATGTTAGTTAAGAAATAAAGATAAATTAAAAAGTTGCGTGGAGAAGAGTGCTTTATTTTAAAATATAATATCGTCTAAATAAATTGCTGATTGCTTGCACAAATCGTACTAATTTAAAAAATGCCTCATATTTTTAAACATATTCCAGGAAAGGCAATATTTGTAGTTGTGAGATCACTAGAAACTTTAATACATGAAAAATAATTTTATCAGCCATAACAAAACAAAAAGTCGATTTAAAGAACTTGAAATCTGTAAATTTCGCAGTTCAAAGTAAATAATTTTGAATACCAATCTCTTTCTCCGCAGAAATAATATATAATAATACTCATATTTAAATGCCAGTTTTTTATAGGATTAATAGTACTTATATTCTCATAGTATGAATTGGGAAAGAGAGAAGAAAGAGATTGCGTTTTTGGGTGACGAGACGCATTGAGATTGATGCAAGAATGGTGAAGAAGAATTTTTTTCTCTCTGTTTTACTGTGTGGCGGGTTGCTAAGTGAATGCAGGTAGCCATTTGATGAGTAAATAGGCTGGGTGCGGTAAGCCTTAACAGTGAGGCTTTTCTTTTGGACTTGCGTCAGCCTAAAATTTAGTGTTGGATCGGTACACAAGTTCTCATAAATTTATTTTTTTGTCAGCATTGCATCCTGTGTTGATCTATCCTTTCGGGAATACTTGTTCATAGATATCTAAGGCCTATGGAATCGAGTGACTCTTACCAAAGTGCCATTTGGTGGAAAGAAAGTAAAGGGTTACGGTTGGTTTAGTGGGTGATAGAATAGAAAAATTCAACTATTGTTTAAAGGAGCACAGGAGATTGTACAATAAGGCTCTATAAGTCCAATTTTACTTGATCAACAAGGAGGATACACGAAATTTCCCTGCTTTCTCTGTTTATGAGATAAATAATATTCAGATTCTAGAATTCATATAATACTCATATATCATTAAAAATAATAATTCACAATAGCTTTTTTTATTTCTTATTAATAGAAACAGAAATTCTGGTTGCAACTTTTAAAATGGGTTGAAATGTTTCATAATGTTGCTTGAAAATCTTCATTACAACGCAAACATCAGTTTTCAACTCATGATTTTAAGGAGCAGTTACTTATATAATTGGAGACTTGCTAAATGTAATACATAATGGAAGAGAGTATGTTGTTAAAGTTTAAAATAATAATAAATATATAAAATAATAATTAATAATAATATAATCATAATAACAAATTAAATCAATTTAATTAGCTTAAGCCAAGTGACCATTCAAATACATTTACATGTTATGAATTTACATATTCAATTTAAAAGAATGAATTTCAATCTACATCTCCATTTTTTGTTGAATCTTTTGAAAATTTGGGAAATTCTAAAGTTATAACTGAAGGTGTTTAATTTAAAAAACACTAAGTACGCATTGGGTTCAACAAATGGTTTTTCTAGTTGATTGGATGCCTGTCGGTGTTGTTATTGTATCAAAAATAAGTTTGCTTTATTTCTTAATTGTGATGCTTTTATAGCATTTGTTTCCCCATGATTAATAACTTACAGCCTAGATCAAATGATAAAATGTATACTCATATACTTATACTAATATAAATAGTCACTTAAGAATTCTCTATATACGATGCAATATGGGAATTTGATAAATAAATCTATCACAGATTTTCTATAATAATAAAGTATAATATAATGTTATATAAATTACATATAATATATCATATAAATCTTTTATTAACATATTTATATTTTATATTACCATATCGTAATATATATTATCTCACCTATAATCTATATATTATATATATTGCAAAAGAGGTCGTGTATATATCTTTATATCTTGTTTAGCATTTGCTAAAATAGTTATAATTTTTGAAGATCTGAGTGATATATAAATATTTTTTACCTATATTTATTATTTATCCTATTTGATAGTTAATAGATCAGTGAGAGGCTCGATGTAGTATTGAGTGAGTGTAAGCTATGAGAAGTGGCCGATGTGAGCTGAGTAGTGAGTGAGTGATGAAGGTGATAGTGTGTGATGTTGCGGCTGTGGGAAGTGCGATAGTATGGATGTTTGTGAGTGTGTAGTAGATGTGTTGAGTGGATTAGTAGAGTGCTTTACGATGGAAGTTGGAGTGTGGAAGCATGCGAATTGGGTGAGGACGATAGTGAAGTGATGACGCCTGAAGATAGAAGCTTGAGTTGAGTGAGTGAGTGAGTGAGTGAGGTGAGTGATGTGAGGGAGTCACGTGAGACGCTCATCGAGGTAGATGAGTGCATGTTAGAGAAGACATGAGTGAGTGAGTGAGTGAGTGGCTGAGTGATAGTGAACGGATTGCGAGAGCGGCGAAACCAATCTGAAGTGAATGCAGTTTTAGAATATGAGTGAGTGAGTGGAGGTGACAGTGAGACGTGTGAGGATTGGTTTGAGTTTTCGATGGGGTGGGGCGAAGTGAGTAGACGTAGAGTGAGTGAGTGAGATCGAGTGAGTGAGTGAGTGAGTGAGTTTGAGTGAGTGAGTGAGAGTGAGTGAGTGATTGAGTGAGTGAAGAGGTGTAGTGACCTTTGAGTGGAGTGAGTAGGAGTCGCGAGTGAGTGAGGTGAGTGTTTGTGGTGAGTTGATTTTGTGAGGAGATTGATTGAGCTTGAGGGTGGGATAGATTGTGAGATAGCGTAGGTGAGTGAGTGAGTAGTGAGTGAGTGAGTGAGTGAGTGAGTGAAGTGAGTGAGAGTGAGTGAGTGAGTGAGTGAGTGAGTGAGTGAGTGAATGAGTGAGTGAGTGAGTGAGTGAGCTGAGTGAAGTGAGTGAGTGAGTGAGTGAGTATATTTACATGTGATAGATAGATAGATAGAGTGAGTGAGTGAGTTGAAGTGAGGTCTGAAGCTGGTATGTGTGATAGTGATGTGTTCTGTAGAGTGATTGTTACGTGAGTGGTTGAGTGGTGATGGTGGTGAGTGACGGGTTGGAGTGAGTGAGTGAGTGAAGCAAATAATGTATATTTGCTAACTAGCAACTAAGATGAGTGAGTGAGTGAGTGAGTGAGTGAGTGAGTGAGTGAGTGAGTGAGTGAGTGTGAGTGAGTGAGTGAGTGAGTGAGTGAGTGAGTGAGTGAAGTAAAGTAAGTAAGTGAGGTGGAGTTGAGTGAGTGAGGTGAGTGAGTGAGTGAGTGGAGTGATAAGTGAGTGAGTGAGTGCGTGAGTGAGTGAGTGAGTGAGTGAGTTGAGTGTGTGAATAGTATTAAGCTGAGTGAGTGAGTGAGTGGTGAGTGAGTGAAGTGAGTGAGTGAGTGAGTGGTGAGTGGTGAGTGAGTGGGTGAGTGGTGAGTGAGTGAGTGAGTGAGTGAGTGAGTGAGTGGATGAATGTGATTTAATTAAAGTGATATGACGATGCGGATGCGTGGAGTGAGTGAGTGAGTGAGCTGAAGTGAGTGAGTGAGTGAGTGAGTGAGTGAGTGAGTGAGTGGTGGTAATGGTTGAGTGAGTGAGTGAGTGAGTGTTAGTGAGGTGAGTGAGTGAGTGAGTGAGTGAGTGAGTGAGTGAGTGAGTGAGTGAGTGAGTGAGTGAGTGAGTGAGTGAGTGAGTGAGTGAGTGAGTGAGTGAGTGAGTGAGTGAGTGAGTGAGTGAGTGAGTGAAGTGAGTGAGTGAGTGAGTGAGTGAGTGAAGTAAGGAGTGAGTGAGTGAGTGAGTGGGTGAGTGGTGAGTGAGTGAGTGAGTGGATGTGGGTGAGTGAAGTGAGTGAGTGAGTGGTGAGTGAGTGAAGTGAGTGAGTGAGTGAGTTGAGTGAGTGAGTGAGTGAGTGAGTGAGTGAAGTGAGTGAGTGAGTGAGTGAGTGAGTGATGGTGAGTGAGTGAGTGAGTGAGTGAGTGAAAAAAAAAAAAGTGGGTGAGTGGTGAGTGAGTGAGTGTTAGTGAGTGAGTGAGTGAGTGAGTGAGTGAGTGAGTGAGTGAGTGAGTGAGTGAGTGAGTGAGTGAGTGAGTGAGTGAGTGAGTGAGTGAGTGAGTGAGTGAGTGAGTGAGTGAGTGAGTGAGTGAGTGAGTAGTTGTTTTCCGTTACTCACAAAACAAAATATTTAACTCAATTTAAAATACACTGCTTACTGTGAAATTTTCCGTGTGTCAACTATATGTTAGATACATATGTGTGTCAGTGTGTAGGTGTGTGTGTGTGTGTGTGTGTGTGTGTGTGTGTGTTGTGTGTGTGTGTGTGTGTGTGTGTGTGTGGTGTTGTGTTGTGTGTGTGTTGTGTGTGTGTGTGTGTGTGTGTGTGTGTGTGGTGTGGTGTGTGTGTGGTGTGTGTGTGTGTGTGTGTGGTGTGTGTGTGTGTGTGTGTGTGTGTGTGTGTGTGTGTGTGTGTGTGTGTGTGTGTGTGTGTGTGTGTGTGTGTGTGTGTGTGTGTGTGTGTGTGTGTGTCGTGTGTGTGTGTTGTGTGTGTGTGTTTGTAGTTTGCCTTTTTGAAACCGAAATCTGAGTTTTACAGCCATTATAACATAGCTTCACACCTGATTTGTCTAACATATGGCTGGAGCCAGAATTCAAATCTGGCCTCGCACAGCTCCGGCTTCCGGCTTATAATGGTCTTCTTTTTCCATTAATTTCTTTTCTATTCTATATTTATCTCTCTATAGTTTTTCTGACAAGGCAAAGAAGCCACATTGGTTTCAAGTCCCGTCCGCAGTCAACACTAATATTTTGTCCAAACACGATGGGTCCATAGCAACATACACACCTACACCGACCTATGGTTTGTCAATATACGTAACACAATGGTCAATATAACTATTGCCAGCTATTATACAAGTCAACAACTATGCTAAGGTACAATGCTACACTTATCTACAAAATTAATAAGTTTTTGTCATAACAGTGGTTTACAAAACACACATTTTTTACCTGTAAACTAAAAAACCAACCAATTTGCTTAGTCAATATACTAGGCTAGTATGGAACCAAACCATCCCTATACATTAATCTATGTAAATTCCCTGTGAGTCACACTCAACAAACTCCTGTGGTAAACCATTCCAAAAAATTAACAACTCCAATACTGAAAGAATATTCTCTTATATATCAAGATTACATGTCTTTTTTTCCATAATTTTTTCCTTCTTATTATGTACCTCCCCTGATTCTCTCCATCTGTCGTACACCATAAGACATTTATTGATCAACTCAGTATTATCAGCTATTGTAAATATTTTGTAGACGTGTATCAAGTCCCCTCTAAGAAATCGAATTTCTACCAAAAACATTCCTAAAACTAGTTCAGTCTCTTCCTCATGAGCCCTTACTCCTCAATACCCGGAGCCAGAAATCATCATCCTTGTGCCTACTAGTCTGGGCACGTGTCTCCAGTATATCTTAATCCTATAACGTTATCTTTTCTTGATTGGAATAAGGAGACCTAATTGTGCGCGAATTTCTAATCACTGCCTTAACTATAGCTAACATACAGCTTACTATAACTTCCTTACTCTTGTAAATGACATTGAGATTTTCACATAGAATCTTATCTAGCTTTTATTCCTATATTTCCTGGTTTCCCTCGCCTACACTCATTACCCTATACACTTTCAGATTACTGCTAATGACAACTAAATCTTTTTTCCTTGGCCGCAAAGACTCAAATCAATGATCCCATTACGATGTGTTAAAACAATATTTTATTTAAGTAACGCTAAGTGAAGAATCCTTACAAACTTATTAAATTCATTTGCCACATATCTGCCCACCCAAGAAGTTTACCAAGATCATTTTAAATCTTTATACATCTATCATTATTCCTTACCGAGGTAGCAAATTTAGTATCGTCTGCAAACTTGGAAACCTTACATTTAAGTCCCTGGTCTAAATGATTTATACATATACGAGGAACAGCCACATGACCTAAGAAATTGTTATAGACCATAAACATATCTCCTTATTTCCATTAATAAATACTCTTCATTTTCACTTGATTAACTATTATTATTATTATTATTTTTATTATTAAGAGAATCAAGGAATCAAAAAATTTTAATTGCTTAAATAATTTCAGGGGTGGGTTGAACCTCTGACCCCCTTAATGTCTACGGCCTTATATATATATATATATATATATATATATATATATATATATATATATATATATATATATATATATATATATATATATATATATCATTACCCACCTCATTAAATTTCAGTAATTTTTTAAAAATTATTTATGCCCTTTATCTATATTAAAAAATTGATAATCGTTAAAAATCGATTATCAAAAGATATTAATGATATCAGTTTATCCATAACCTGAAACACATATCGGTAGTCATTCTTCGTCCCTACAAGAACGAAGGGAAGCCAAAAAAAATTGATTTTTGTAGAATTATATATTTATTGAAAAAAAAAAATAAATAAATTTTATACTATTTTTATAAATTAAACATTTATAGTTTTATCACAGTATTTAGTGAACCCAAGAGAATACTCGCTAATAGCAGTTCAACAGATTCTAAAAATATTAATATTTTTTTAAACAAATCAATTAGTTTTGATATTCCTAGAGGCAACGCTGTCAAATGTTATTAATAAAAAATGTACAAATTTATGATATTTTTTATAAGCAATATTATTCGGTTTTCATATATATATATATATCCTTTCATTTTTTGAAAAAAATTGGTAAGGTTATGATGAGTTTGGTTGCATAAACACAATTTACACTTATGGTATAATTAGTAAAAAAATAAGAAATTAAATGTCCTGCATAAAATAACGGAACATAAAAAAAAAAAAAAAAAAAAAAAAAAAAAAAAAAAAATTGGTAAATTGATTAAATTTATATATGGACATCTGGCACCACTGCTTTAACACTTTTACATTAGGATGAAAGCTATATACAAAAAAGGTAATAGTAGTGCAGAGGGGTGTCACCCCCGATTTTTATAAAAATCACAGGATACTACTTCTAAAAAAAAAAAATAATATTAATAATCGAAAAAAATCGTTGGCTCTATTTAAGGAAAAAATAACCAGCCTCTGTTTTAAAATTCCACATAGACTAAATTTTCAATCCCTCCAGGGTGTCTCATTCAAGGGCCTCTAGTTCAGGTTATGATAGCTTGTTTAGGGTATACAAAAGAGTATATTACAAAATTATATAGAATTAAACAAATTTAAACAAATTAAACTAGGATGGCCCTAAAACGAGCACAAGCCTACTATTTTTTTTTTTTTTTTTTTTTTATACAGCCTATACGAAAATTTTACACTTTTGAAGTGTATTCATGATTTTTTTTTCGAGTTTGGAGAAATATTTTTGATTTTTTTTTTATGTTAACATTTTAGTATTAAAGAAAATATATAACATATTTTAAAAATTTTCCATTTTTTTTTTTTATAAGAAATCTCATGAATTGGTAACAACTTGAGGCTGTATAACTTTTTTCGACATTAAACAAGAGGGATTAATTTTAAGTTTTCATACTAAATTTTTTTTTAGAGGTAAATAAAAAAAAATTTAATATTTTTTACTAATAAAAAATTCGGGGGTGACACCCCTCTGCACTACACGATTATGGAAATTATTACTATCTTTCAGTTAATGAGCAAGAACACACTTATGTCAATGCTTTGCCTACCTTAGTAGCCCTAACATTCACATAGATGTTAGCCTAGTTTCTTTTTTCTATTCTGCACATTTTTAACCCTTACATTTCCAATATTTTATATAACAAATATAGGACTTGACGGCGGACAAATCATTAGCGATGGCTTTAAACAAATCACCCATTTCTATATTTAGAATTTTAAAGTCATACAGCCTACTTCAATGGGAAGAAGTGTTTACTTCTTACCTGAACGTCTTCATTTCTTAATTCATCAATTAAAACCGCTATAGGGTATAAGGAATCATCTGTTGTCTGTTCTGTTCCCGTATTTGATGCCATAATGGAATGAAATTAAAATCTTAAGCTACTTAAAAAAGTTAACAAGTAAATTTAACACCCATTCAGACCTAACCTCACAAATTGCTACAAACAACAGTGACCACGGATACGCGCATAAGATCTGCGCAGTTAAACAAAAGAGTAACTCAATGCGTCATATTATTTAACATAACCATATGTCCATACATCACAGACATACATAGACACAAGTTTTTATATTAAAACAAAAATGAGTATGAGTAGAATAATATATATATGTTATATATATATATATATATATATATATATATACTATATGTATATATATATATATATATATAGTATATATATTATATATATATAGAGATAGAGTATGACGTATATATTGATAGTTCATGTATACTATTATATATAAGTATATATAATATATAGTATGTAGATATGGTTATTATAGTATAATAGTAGCTCTATTATATATAATAATATATTATTATTTAAGTGTGACGGTGGATGTGTGACATCGCACGATCCGGGGCATCCCGCATTTTGCGAGACATCCGGGAGCCTAATTGAGATATACTCCGGCATCCGCATTCCGCAATCCGGGGCATCCTCGACTTAGGCGGCACATTCAGCTATGGTCGCGCGCTTATTTCTCTCTCGTTTGGAAAAATGAGAATGTTGAGGGATGTTTTCTAACATTTTGTTTTGATATATATGGCATATAAAATAAATAAGTTTATTTGGCATGCTTATCATTGGGAGTTTTAGAATAATGTAACTGTGAATTTCGATTTCTGTATGATATTATAAGTATAGTGAGTTATGTATAAGACTATCTTATAATCACAAGTTATATAGCTATAGTATCATATATATATATATTGTTATAATGTATACTTATATATATATATAGTTACTGATCCCTTGATATATATGACTTATATAGTATATATATATATATATATATTCAGTGATGGCAGGTAAAACATCCGCATGCCGCACATTTATTAAAAGATCCGCATACCCGCATCCGCTCCGCGCTTTGCCCTGCGGATGTTTCGCGGATATTTATTGTCGAGATTTGATAAAGAATTTATATAATAAAATACTTAAGATGAATCTTAACGCAAACTTTAATGAGAGACATGGGACTCGACTCAATTGTGTAATGATGACTCATGATCTCACAGCCTGAAGTTCATAATAATTTGAGGCAACAGAGTCACATGAGATTAGGGATGCCAAAAAATACAGCGCCTCTACAGGCTTCTGTGCTACGATGTAATACATTAATCTCAACGCTGAGGAAGCATTTTGAACAATCTTCAAAATGAAAATGATGATGGTTTAAAAAAGAATGAAAAATGTAATTAAACTAGAGCTAAAAACGCTTTTTTTCTGTGGAAATTAATGACTTCATACTATTGCAACTTACTTAGAACCCCGTTATAAGGTAAGTTTTTTTGTAACACAATATTAGAACAAGTTAAATCGTCACTCTGTGTTGCAGTTGAAAAACTTCAATCCGAATAGTCCTATTCAATTCGCCATCCATTAAAGGAAATAAACGAAATCTACAGAACCAACACATTACAAGTAAATCAACAACAGATTCACTGGAAAAATTTCTACAGTCCAGTAAGTGATGAAGAAACACTCGCATTACCAAAAGATGTAGGGCAAATGATTTGAAAACTATCACCAAGAAAACGACTAGATACTATCATTGGTGGAAAGTTAAAGCAAAAATGTTTACCCACGCTTACGTAAACTTGCAAGGAAATATTTGGCCTGTCCTCCAACTAGTGTTGCCAAGTGAGAGAGTATTTAGCAACGCTGGGCTAATATATGATGAAAGAGAAACAGACTCTCAGCAGAAAAGGCAGAATAATTGATGTTTCTCAAGCACAACTTCTATATTTGAATTTCAATCACTGTGCAAAACAAGTATATATCCATTGTTAAATCCCTTTATTAAAGTCGGGAGGATGGGGAAAGAGGTTTTTGGGGTGCATTTGAGTTGGGTGCCCTCCCACACCCTGGTAACAATTATATTAATAGATTGTGGCTATAACTAAAATATATAGGCT